>JAFVLL020044406.1:0-47017 GCA_021397915.2 Tor tambroides | reverse complement strand
GATAACTGCAACAAACTGATATGACAACTAAAAACAACTAATAATAAAATTAATGCCGCGATTTCAATATTCGTAAGGATTCTTTTTTTTTTTTTAGATGTCGTTCGATACGTCAGTTTTGTACGTTTAAATGCTGAAAATACGTAAGTATTTGTACGTTTAGATGCTGGAAATACGTCTATATTGTACGTTTTAGTGCCTGTAAAAACGTAAGTAAATGTACGTTTTATAGAACCACATTTTACGTAAAATACATACGAATTATCATGAGATCACGTTGCATTGGCAGATATTTTTCTTGTTTTAAGCTTAAACACATTTAATTTTGTCAGGAAACAAGACTTGTTTTTCATTTTGCATCTCAAGTAAGTGTTTCTTGATTTAATGATGTTTAGATATTTGTACTGGAAAAGAAGACAAAATACTCAGTAAGAAAGAAAAATTTTTCTGCAGCCCAACCAAACACATTAAAAGCTGCCTAAAGTAAAACTTATCTGACACAACACAGCAGAATTTCTCCACTCAGTCATATAACCATGTCTGAACATATTCAAACTGATCAGCAGCGACCAAGCCACTCACCTTTTCAGTCTCTCAGAAATATTTGTTGTGTAATACATATTTTGCTTTTTTTGTTTTGAATGTTTCTGAGACTGACATTTATCATGCTCTTAAAAGCATCGATTCTCACTGTCTTTTGCATCTGTTTTAAGCATGTGCTTATACTGTACTTAAGCTTTAAGTGCATTCGCTTATTGTAAATCCTGAATCATAAACTCTCAGCCACCCACAACCTCTATAAAAGGGCTTTTTAACCCCAGTCTTTGCATCTTGACGATGTGAATCATCCTCTCCTCATCAGACATAAAAAAATGTACGTTTTCATCCTGAATTGTTCTTGACACTTTGAACCATTAAACAAACTTCTCAGCACTTGATGCACAGACAGTGAAAGGTGATGAATCTTTTAAAACATATATGTACTATATGCAATCTGTGTTATGTTGTTGTGCAGCTTTTACATATGGGGTTTTAACAAACTATGCCGTCAAATGTATTCAGAGGCTCAAGAAATGATTGTTTAGTCATCGTATCTAAAGAGGTACTAATTTTTGTGCCATGAGAAGTACCGAACAAAATTGCAATCGGTTTGTTTCTGCAGCCCAGTTAGACATTGAACCAATGGTGTTAATTTTTAAATAATGGTAGACAGGGGAGAGTTTGAAATTTGTGATGAAAAGATAGTTATTTGGCCTGAGTTCTAGCATATAGTGCTGTGCAGTACTTACAAGGCTGAAGAAGTGTGGATGTAGTGAGAACTGGATTGATGGAGGAAGAGTCTGACCTGAGTGACTGAGTGGTAAGAATTTTTTTTATGTTTTTGAAAGAAGTCATAGGCAGCATAGGCTGCATTTATTACATTTATAGCAAAAACAGTAATATTGTGAAATATTATTACAATTTAAAATAACAGTTTTTTGTTTTAATATATTGTAAAATGTAATGTATTCCTGAGCAAGCAAAGCTAAATTCAAAGCTAATATCAGCAGCCATTACTCCAGTGATCCTTCAGAAATTATTCTAATAGCTGATTTGGTGATTTAAGGAAACTTTTTTTTGTTTTTGCATTCCTTATCTCATTTCTTGTTTCTTATCAATGATGATAACAGTTGTGCTGCTTAATATATTTTTGGAAATCGTTGTACATTTTTTTAGGATTTTTTTGATGAATTTAAAGTAGAAATATTTTATAACAATATTAAAACCTTTTATTGTCACATATGATAAATTTAATGCGTCCTTGGTGAATTAAAGTATTTATTTAAAAAATGCTAATGTAACTGTTTCCTCCTTCGTGCTAATTGATGTAAAGTTTGTTTGAATTTAACTCAGTCTCTTAGCTATATCAAAACATTGAAATAATTCTTAAAATTACTAGGTTAATAATTAAAAGATCCAAATTAAATCATAACATTTTGCTTTCATAGGTAACCGCAATTGTTGGATCCTGTTTTAGTGATGTCGGTGCTTATAAAATCGAGTTTTTGGAAAGTAGAGTGAGTGCTATTTGAACAGTACTTCCCAAGCACAGCTGGGGCTTCCAAACTCAATTGTCTTCCTTTCCTTTCTCGGCATATTAAAAAGCATAGAGAGCTCAGCGTTAGAAGTTCTTTGTTTTAACCAGGACTTTCTTTATTAATAAAACTATCACATCTGCTCTGCAATGCTGTGGGTTGCCACTGAGCTTTTATCTCTCCTGAGAAACAAAAGGGGAAATTAAGCTCTGGGGCGGCCATTTTCAAACTTCAGTCCAACTAATGACTAACCATGCAGAGCTCTCCAAAGCTGTCTCTCCCTCCCTCCCTCCAGCTAGACTTATCACTGTGCCGTATATGATAACATATTATTAAAATTTCTTCTCCCAATATTACAGTTGCTCATTATTAAGGAGTTGCAGCTGAGAGGAGACAGGAGAGAAGAAGGCCAAAATGGAGGGAGGCGTGTGTTGTGGAGGCTGAGGTGGGATGTGTTTGTGAGCCACAAGGTCATGAAGGGGTTCAGTGATTAATGCATTTTGTGGTATGTGTGTGTGTGTGTGTGTGTGTGTGTGGATGTGGATGTGGGTGTGGGTGGGTGGGTGTTATGCAGTATATCTGATAGGTGTCATTTTCAACTACACCGCTCTCTCTTTTTTCCCTCCTCTCTCGTTGTTGCTCTGAGTGACGCTGTGTGTGATTTTTAATGACAGCTGGAACAAATGGGTTGTAATGAGGTGACCTTGCCGTGTAGTCTGTTTGCCTCACCATTTTCTCTCTCATTCTCTCTCTCTCTGGCCAGAGGGCCATGGACCGTGCGTTTGAAGCAGTGTGAGGATGAACCAGCTGCAGGGGAAGGTAATGAAGCTTTTGGTAGCGTGGCGAGTTGGCACCAAGTCACTGATGCCTATGGCAGGTAGTCTTTGTTGGCAGTTAGTGTTGTACATGTTTGTCTGTTTTGTAGATTTTATTCTTCCATCGGGTAAAATATATTATTATGAACCCTTTGGCACATATGGATGCCCAATTTTATGTTTGTAGGCAGCAGACAAACTATTATGACTTATGGGCATTCACTAGTTAAAGAGAGTTCAGAGAGTTTTTAGTTCACCCAAAAATGAACATTCTCTCATCATTTACTCACCCTTATTACTCAACCCCCTTGACTTTCATTAAATGAGGAGAGGGGGAACACCTTCTTTATAAAATATCGATAACACTTTAGTATAGGGACCAATTCTCACTATTGACTATTAGTTAATTAGCTTATTAGCATGCCTAGTATTAACATATTGGCTGTTTATTAGTACTTATAAAGCACATATTCTGCATGACCATATTCTACATCCCTAATCCTACACAATACCTAAACTTAACAACTACCTTACTAACTATTAATAAGCAGCAAATTGGGAGTTTTTTTAGGCAAAAGTCATAGTTAATGGTTTGTTAATAGCAAGAATTGCACCTTAAAATAAAGTGTGACCAAAATATCTTCTTTTGTGTTCTACAGAAGAAACAAAGTCACGCAGGTTTGGAACAACATGAGGATGAATAAATAATGACAGAATTTAATTTTTGAGTCAACTAAGTTTAAGAGACAGTGGTCGAGACCACACAGATAGATGTGTCATTATATTGCCCCATCTATTCCCAGCTGGCATCAGTTAAATCAAATGAATTATTTAAATACCATGTTTGCAGCATCAATATTTATTGCATAAAAAGTTTCCTACACTGTTTATTACTGTGATTCAGTGCCAGTAAAGCTGCTTATCTGTCCAGACAGAGCTCAGGATCTGAGCATGTGAAAGCGTATTCACACCCCATACCTCCTACTGCTTTAGTTTTAGCCAAAATGGACATCCTCCCGCTGTGTCTCAGGGCTCCCGGAGGAAAAAAGCTGCAGCTGGCTACCAGCTTGCCAGATCTCACTTCCTGGATGTGTATACATTTGGCTTTGTGACAGAGAAGCCATCGAAATAAATGAATCTGCTTTGATTGTTTCTCAGTGATATTTACACTGATGAAAGTGAGGATTTTTCACAATAGAGCTGATTTTGATTTAATTCAATATTTACAAAACATTATTTTTGTATTGTGAATTTGCTTGCATCCAGTTCAGTTGTTGCAAAGGCTGGTGATATTATTGATTACTTACTTTAAGTTATTATTATTGTGACTTTGAGAATGTCTTAGTATTTGGTTTGTCCCCCATTTACTTTAATGACAGCAGCACTTGAGTTGATGTGAACTCCACAAGTATGTGTAAAAACTTTGGAACTTGAATCGTCAAATAATGCAGAGTGTCTTATTATTATGTAGTAACATTTGTATAAATTTTTCATAATCCCAAAATGTTCTATTGGAAATCCCAGATTTTCAATGGGCGCTGTAGGTTTGGTATAAGGCTCTGGCATATAAAGTGATATTATTTTGCAAAACAACTGTAACTAAGTGGATATTTATGCCTAAAACTATTTTGCCACATTTTTCAATTTCAGGAGTTTGCTTTTAGCCCACATACTGAAAAGACAAGCTCCCCCATCTCAGAGTTTTGGACCCCATTGTGTATACGGTATACAAATAACTGATTAAATGTTTCTAATCATCTACAGATTGGTAATTGTAGCATCTGCACTGCAGGGTGACTAAAAGGTACTAGTGAATTAGAATATTATGCAAATTATACAGGTTTTACTGCTCATTTTAATATAATTTTTCAAAACACAATTATTGTATGTTAACTGTGAAGTGCTGAATTTAGAAAACTTAAAAAAAAAAAAAAATTTATGAAGAATAAGATTTTGTGTTTAATGATTTTGTTTGGCTGCTTTCAGAGGTCCAGTGAATACCTCAGTGCCAAAATAGATGCTTTTGGTAATAAACTATAAATGGAAAGCACAATTGTAAGATGTTTGAATCTGGATGGAGTTGTATTTCATTCATTCTGGGAAAAAAATAAAAATTAAAAAAAGGAGAGGAAAAAAACTCTCTGGGGTGCCAGCTGCTTAAATCAGTGTGAAAGATTAGCATCACCATCTCCTCTCATTTGACATGCCTATATACACAGTATTACAGAAGTCACAACCTATTAATCAATGTGTGTGTGTGTGTGTGTGTGTGTGTGTGTACGTGTAACAGATAGAGAGAGTGAAAATGTTCAAGCTTCTTTCCAATGTGTCAGTCTTATCTGTGTTTTTACATTTTCTCTATTTAAATGTCATCTAGAGTTTGAACATAAAAAGTCTGATGTGAAGTGGGATCATTGTGTGTATCAGTGTGTCTGCTGGTAGGTGGGTGGGTGCATGCTCGTATTTCTGTGTATTTGCGTGATAGACTGCTGAATTTGGTTGGTAACAACTGGAGATGTGTGAAATGCACCATATCCAACAACAGCCTTTATCTGAGACAAAATCACATGACAATGAACACACAAATCCGAGGATCTGAATACAGCCGTCGGCTCTAGAGTCATTAAAAGTGAGCGAGAATGATTTAGTTCTATTTCAGAGGTTGCTAGGCAATTTTTAGGCCAATCAGGTAATGCATCCTTACCTCACCTCCCTGCTAGACCAATCAGGTATTGATCACGAATGATGATAAGAAAGTGGAAAAGCTAATAAATAATCCGGTTGGACGATGCGTGAAATAGATTTCAAAGATTTTCTGCACGGGCATTTGGTTGTTAATAAACAGATCCTGACAACCATTAGTGTACGCTGGAAATAAGAGTCGACAGTTCATATATACAACACACCCATTCTGCACTGATCCAGCTGTAAACAGCCTAATGTTTCAATGAGTCTTTCTTTCTTTCTTTCTTTTTTTCTTTCTTTCTTTCTTTCTTGTAATGAACAGTTTATGTTCAGCTGAGTCTCTTGAATTTTTAACACTTTATTTGCAGTATGTTGGCATATGTTTATTAAAATATTGTCTATTAAAGCCCAAAAGACTTTGTTACAAATGTATATGTACTGACAACTACTCTACCCTTCAGGTCTAGTAAAATGAGTCATGACAATGTTAGGTCAGTATAGTTCAACAGGGGTAAGATAGGGGAAAATGCCCCACTCAAGAACAATCTGCATGTAAATTGTAACAGATATAGATTTAGCATGTGCAGAAAGATTATGCATCAGCCAATGTGGTTTTAAGGGGATTAAATAGAACCGTTTGCTCATTTACATCATGGCACAAAATGTAAAATTCTATCATAACAACTCTCGGAAGATTTTAGCATGGTAATAGATTTGACAATGTTAATGTATTTAGTCTTGGCGGAATAGATCTTCTACACTGCTGCTGTTGGATTGCTACTGATGTTGGTTATTGCTGTAGGTGTAGATTATTGCTGCTGCTGCAAGCAAGTACAGGAACTTGCTACTACCAATGCATACGGTGATTTGGTGCTGTGAGTATTTAAGACATACTGCTGTTGCACAAATACCATATAAAATAACCTGTAGCAGATCTATACAGGTGGAGCTGGGGAAGGTGGAGGGTTTCAGAGGAACTCTGAAAGCACGCTGAAAAATGCTAGAGTGGATGCTAACTATCCATTTAAATGTAAAGCAGCAAGCTCATTGGCTGCATAACATGAACCAGTTAGCTTATGCCAAGTAGTTTAACACTGTGAATATCATCAGATACATTAAGAACCCATCAGCCTGCGCCATCTAGAGTTTCATGAAAGAAACATCATGAAAACATTGATGTCTCCACAAATCCCTCATTAAAAAAGTAGACGCAAAAATCTTGATTAAAATAATGTAATTTGCTGCTTATTAGTAGTAATGTAGTTGTTAAGTTTAGGCATTGGGTAGGATTATGCATGTAGAATATGGTCATGCAGATTATGTGCTTTGTAAGTACTAGTGAACAGCAAATATGTAAATGGTCCCTGTTACTGAAATAACAATTAAGAAGAGTGCCATTGAATGTGTTGAAATGAGGTTTGGTGTACCTTTGATCAAGAGAAAAATTTAAGGTACCTCAGAGAGCGTCTTACCCCATCGTACCCTATTTCAAGTATGATTCAGTCCTTTAAATAAAAAGCATTGGTGCTAACACTTACCAACAATTTCAGAGGAAAATAAGTAATCAAAATGTGAATGGACACATTGGATATAACCATTATCACCGCTCAGCATTTGTGTTCAATATCCTTCACAGTTTCTTTAGTGATTGTGTATTTGGTTGACTGGTTTGCACCAGGCAGTTTGCTTACTTTGTCTGTTGCCAAATCCAGATCTGCTCACTGTTGGCTGGTTTTTGTCTTCAGAGCTGAACACCATTGATGTGGCCTTGAACTTTTGAACAGCTTTGATTCTAAAGTGTGGCAGCATCCTGCAGTTCCAGCTGTTACATATACATTCGCTTACCTGCATCTAGCTCTGACTGCATATGGCCAGATCACTTATGCGGTAACCATATCAAACTACTGACTCTTATTTTTCTGGCATTTCTCTGGGCGAGGCTGTATTTCAGTGTTTTCTCCAGATCTGCAGGCTGAGACGTGGCAGTGAGATGTAAGACACAGTCTGTGTGGCTTGTTGCTAACTGATCAGCTGCTTGCTCAAACACCAGCTCTTTGTTGCTGCACCTCTCATCTGTCACAGTCGCTTCATCTTATTGTTTCTCTCCCCTTTCATCTCCGTCTCTTCGTCCCTCTTTCTGCCCTTCCATCTTCATTCAGCACCTATCTTTGTCTCTCCTTCTCTCGCTTTCTGTCTCTCCCCTCCTCTTTTTCTCTTTCAAGGTTTCACTCTTTTGCTTACTTCCACTATCACATCTCATTTTCTCTCTAATATTCATTGGTGGACTCAGAGCAGAAGGTTTCTTGCTTTGATTCCATCTCGTGGGCTTATCAAAGGCAGGCCAGCACAATGTCATATCACCATTGAAATACACAAGGACGACACGCATTACTGCAGGAGAAGAGATGATTGCTCTCTTTTTAAAATGGGTGGGTGAGAAGGCGGTTTGAATTTGTGCTTGTTTTCCTCCTGAGACACAACAAGCCCTGTGTCCATGATACAAATGAAGCAAGACTGTCATTTCATGTTGAACGAAAGGGTTGGATTTAGAGGATATGCCTGTAAACACACCTATTTGGGCATAGAGGGTGGGGATTCAACTCCTGGACATCTGTCTGTAATGTCGGTGGGTTTTCTTCTGTTTGTGAAATAAATAGTCTTAATATCTAAACACTGCTTGGTTGAATCATGTTTGGAGCAACTGTACAACACTAAAAATCACACATCTGTGATAAATGTTGCAAGTTTCTGTCTTTCTCAGAAACCATAAAACTTATTAAACTTATTATTACCTGTTAGTAAATGTATATTGCATATTCGGACTGTTATGTTGTCCCGTTTTTCGTTTCATGATCACTGCGACTAAAAGAATTCACAATAATATTATTGTGATATCTATAGAAATGAGAAAGAAAAAATGCTGTCAATTTTTTTTTCTCTCTCTCTTTTTTTTGGCCAATGAATCACAGTCAAAATGGAGAGTGTTTGTAACCATAATTATTCAAAAACGTTCAAAAAGGTTCTGCAGACTGGTGTGTCAAGCACTTCATCTGTTGTACGGAATCCAAAAAACTCCTACACTGGCGAGTTAACTTTGTTCGGGCACAAGTAGAGCGTCACGCTTTTGCTTGTAATCTCCGACAACGTGATTCTGTGCGCTAAAGATGTAGCGACACACTGCATTGTCATACTTTTTTCTTTTTATGGTGGGTGGCAACCAGTGTTCAGGTGCAGCATTGCTACCTACTGTGTTGGAGTGTCAACTGAATTGTTTCTGGCAATGGATTATTTAGAATATTATCATATGTAAAATAATCAAATGTACAGTACACTCTAAAAAAAATGGTGCTATATAGCACTAAAAGGGGTTCTTGGCTTGTAATCATAGGGGAACCGCTTTTGGTGCACCTTTGTCAAATGGTGCTATGTAGAACCATAAGAGGTGCCATTTTGCATTGCATTTCTTCAACAAAAATGGTGCTAAACAGCACTAACAGTGGTTCTTTGGCTCGTAAAGAACCTTTAAAGGGGCTTAACAGGTTCTATATAGCACCTTAATCACTCCAAAGAACAACTGAAGAACCGCTGAAGAACCATACAGGAGCTTAACAGGTTCTGTATATGGTAGCGGTATTATATAGCACCTCAGTCATGCCAAAGAACCGCTGAAGAACCACTGAAGCACCAAGATTTGGTGCTATATACAGCACCATAAGTGGTTCCCCTATGATTACGAGCCAAAGAACCACTTTTAGTGCTATATAGCACCATTTTTTTAGAGTGTAGCTATATGAATATATTTATTATACAAATGTAATATAGTTGATTTGTAATGATTTTTACTTCTGTAAAGCTGTGTATACTGTAACATTTTATATGTTGTCAGTTATATTGTATGTTTTTGTGCATTTCCACCTATAAATAGCGAGATCAGGCTTTAAGCACTTAAGGAAATGTGATTTTACCATGATTAAGAGAACAAAGGTGACAAATGAAAGTAACGCATAGCCTCTCGTGGCTTATTGCATAATTTTAATCCACACAATCTGTTTTGGATTGTGGTCTGTGATTTGGATCCTGTGCCGTTCACTTTTAGCATCTGCATTTTTTGCTTATTAACTCCTAGTTGCCAAAATTCTGTCTGCTAATTGAATGACATTTGCTAAACATTTTCTGCCTGTCTGCCTGAAAAACAAGCATCCCTCATATATCCCACCTCACTCTCTGTCTCTCTCTTTTTGTTTTTCTCTCATTCTCTGTGATAGATACGTATAGACAGGCTTCATATGTGGTGGGTTTGGCATCTGTCATGATGACTGCTCTAATTCTGGAGTGATTGCTCGATAACGGTTATAGCCACGTCGGGCAGGCACTTGTCATCATGTCTTTGCTTGCAGCCGTTTTCATTGGCAGCCATGGAGAGGGATGGATTGATTGGGTGAATAGGTGAGCAGAGGAACGTGGGTGGTGAGATGAAGATGTGATATTAAAAGATCCATGAGTGCTTTCTGGAAAATGCTTTTTTCTGTCATCCTGAAACGGCATTATGTTTTTGCAAACAGATTGGGGGAAAGGTATGATGGGATGGCCCTCATTTCATACGCAATCTCTCAATCACTCTTCCTCTCCTCAGTAGAATGAAATGGATACACACTCAGTATAGGATGATGAAAACAAATAAAATTCATGTTGCAAAATGTATTCTTTAAAAATATGGTTGCATGATAAAATTTTGACATTGTAGTATAGTGCTGTTTGAATTTGCTGCGTATACAACTATAAATGCTTTCATACTAGAAGTTGTTTAGTTAAATTGAACAATGTCACCAGTGTGACCAAAGTTAATTTATCAGACACACACTGTAAATATATTCAGTCTTTTTCAGGTCAAATGGTTCTGTTGACTTGTTTACATTTTACTGTCATGCTCGGCTTTCTGTTTAAAGTGGGCCACAATTTCCAAAAGTCCTTCAGACATCTTGACTTTTGCAGGACAAGCATAGAGAGCTTAAGAGAGAGAAGTAGCACTTGTTTCTGATGAGTAGTGTGGTTTAAATAAAATCCCCTGGTTCAAAGCCCAAAGGCAAATCAAGCTTGATTCAGAGCCAGTCGAACAGGTTGTCCTTGTTCCCTGTCCAATGAATCTTTGGATATAAATTGTTGTTTAGGTACGTTTACGACCAACGTTTGGAACCAATACTCAAATGGTATCACTGACAGACCTGTTTCAGCTTAACTGTTTAAATTTGTGAACATTGTGTAAACATTCACACTGGTCTCGGCTTGATATGCAAGAGAGGTTGAGGAAGCTAAACTTTTCACCATAGATTAGGGTTATTTTATGTGTTTTGACAAGATTTTTTTTTTCAAACTAAACATTTCAGATTAATTTTAAATGCATTTAAATTGGCTATTTATGTCTTTGAGGGGACTTTCAAAAATGTGATCTATTAGTACAACGGAGGCGTTGGAACAGCTGGAACATTAAGAAATGCATATCTGGAATAAAACTGTAGTGACTGATACAATAGCCAATTAAAGCCAGTTGAAAAACAACTTGAAAATCAAGCCTGACACATGTTTTCATGGGCTGTCTTGAATAATTTGGAAAGTCAAGACAATTTTTTACTGAATAAAATCAGAAATATACAGCTTCCAGAATTTGTGTGTGTGTGTGTGTGTGTGTGTGTGTGAAACAGATTGTAATTCGCACTGAAAGGGGCTTATGTTATGTACTATATTTTTATTTGTCAATATGACAAATGTCATATATGAAATCTGAAGAAAATCTGTTTCATTTTCAAAGGCCTCGTTATTTGCTCTCCATGGCAGCGTTGCAAGACCACCACCTCTCACGATTGTTTGGCTGCTATCTTCTTTCATCATCTGTGGACGGATCTTTCTCTGTTTATCTTTCATTACCTTTGAACCTCATCCAAATCCAGCATACAGTCCTAAACGCAACAAAACACAGACCTTCATGAGGCATTTTTTCAAAAGCAGGGCATCTTACCCTCACGCAGTCCCTCTCCCCTGAGAAACGCTCAGGCTCCCTGACTCTGTCCCCAGCCTTTCATTTACATTTAAAGTGGCTGCAGACAGGCCTGAGTGCAAAGTGGATGGAGGAGGCCTCCACAGTCTCTGAGCTCTAATAAATGGAGACTCTTAACCTGGGTGCAGTTTCATTCGCAAGAGTGGGTCAAAGCTCAGTGCAGGGGAGAGTGAGATTTAGTCCCTCATGTGCGAATATGCAATGTGAGAAGGCATGTTTGTTAACGTGGTTGCATTTGCTCTCATTTAACATTTCTTCGGTACTCTACAGAGAAAAACACATTAACAAATGATGGATGGATATTAGCGGCACAGTATTTCTGCTTGTTTTCCACATGTGAATGCAGTCTACATTCCTAGGTGTGACTCTGTAATATATATGATTTAGTAAGATTACATTCAGTTATTTGCCATTATCCAGGTACTTCATTAAAAAGAATGGGTCAGTGACACAAGATTGGCCATGAATTTTTCCTTTAAAAAACGTGCTTAGAAATGGACTCTTTGTGGTTATGTTGGTTTCATGTTAAAGTTTAAATTTAATGACTTTAAAAATGTCAAGTAGAGTAATTATCAAGTAAAAAGTAATAACATATTCAAGGAGAATGAATAGAATTTTACGGTACATTTTTAAAGGTTAATTTTTTATCATGAATTCATTCATTTTAATTTAAAAAATGACATTGTTTTTGTTTTTAAGGACTCACATCACATGATATTTAAAGACCTGAATTTGCCTTGCTTTGCCGAACAATGGTCAAAATATGTGATCTTGTTAGACTTTGACCTTGACATAGTCAATAGGGTCTGCATGGGTCTTCACCATGTGATCACTTCCTGTTTTATTTATTTATTTTTTCTGGATTTTGGTTGCATCACATGACTCTTGTTTGGACATTTATTAATACGCAGTTTAGAGGTGAAGTTATTATTATTATTATTATTATTATTATTATTATAAAAAAGTTTTTTTTTTTTTACCAAACTACCTAGTTTGTCAGCCATTGTATGAGTTATGTTTTGAACGTATTTTTGTATTAATTAGTGTCACATCATAATGTTGTTTTGTTACAAAAGCAAAACGTTTTCAGCTGAAAATGGCCACGTGCCGTACAAAGAGCTGAGAGTATATTTGCTGCCTCTATTTCCGTGCCTGTACAACAAAACAGTATATATATGGCAGTAATAGATGTTTAGCGAGCCTGGATGATCTCTGTCTCAAGAAGTGATGTTGTGGTGCAGAATAGCTCAGCTGTATTTGAGACCCAGACACTAAAAAAAAAGTGTCTTTCATTTTCTCTCAACTGCAGCAGCTGATAGACACTTTAGTTCACACACTCCCTCTTTCTCGTTCTGTCACACACACACACACACACACACCTGTTTATAGAGACCGGGCTTTAACGCTGTCACAGGCGGGAGAGTGGGAGAAAGAGTTCTTTCATGAGTGGAAGACAGACAGACAGTGATGTAGGGAGAGATGAGTCGCTTGTTGATTGTTCTGAGGCATCGTGCTTAATCATATGGAATGTAGCATTAAGAGTGTACGGCGAGAGGAATGAGCTTTGATAGATTAAAATCCTAATTAAAGAGTCTCCAGCAGACAAGACCAGCACTGGAGACCAACTCAGCTGGTGTCATTAGCATAGACGTCATCTGGGGGCACTTAAAGAACTCTTTCTCTCTCTTTTCTCGCTCAACTCATTCCGTTCTGTATTTCTTAAGAACGTTTCTTTTTCCCCTTTCTCTTTTCTGTCCAGTTTCTTCGCCTCGGCTTCCTTGCATTGCCATTTATTTTCACACTTTTCTTGCCTTATCTTCCTGCGTGTTTGACGGTCTGTTTTTCTTATAAATCTTTCTCTCTCTCTCTCCACTATCTCAGTGCTGCCTCTTAACCCCGCTCCCTCACTCTGCCGTTCCTGCTCCGGCAAAGTAAACAAAGTCAATTATAATTTCACACTGTATAATTATTTTCCCTTCTGTGTAATCTGTAGAAAGCCTTTTAATTCACTCTCTCTTTCTAAATGCACTATCAAAGCTGTGCTTGAAAAGAGCAAGTTGCCTGAGAATCAAAGTAGGAGAAAGTGTTTCATCATATATGTTGAGCTTTTTTTTAACTAATGCATTTTGTTTGATTCTATCATCCTAAAATATGCTTCAATCCACATATTAGATTGTACACTCTCTTACGCTTGTGTTGTGCTATGTTTCTTCATGGCTTATAGAACATGGCAGGTAATTGTTCGCACATTTAGATCAGTAACTGACTGAGATTATTCCCACCTCTCATAATGAACGTGTTTGATGGCCTGTTTGTTGCTGAAAACTGTTAATTGTGCAGTGTTTTCTGACAACCAGACAGAGCGCTGGAAATCTTTATGTATGTATCTACAGAATTTTGTTTTCTCAGTTATTAACTTGGCAATGTTTCAGAGTAATAATTTTGAAATGTAGAATTTCAACATTGAAATTACTGCTTTTGGTGCCACTAAATGAAAATAGCTTCATGACATCAAAGGCATCCTTAGGAAGAGTAAAAGTTACATGCTAAAATTGATTTATCACAGATTTATCCCAGTGGCTAGCTGTAATAAAGTAAATACGTTTTCATGGCATGATTCAAAAATAATGTTTTTGTGCATATATTGTAGGAGCAAAAATTCAGCTTTCATCTCTAAGCTGGTCATCGGAATCATGTGTTTCAAACAGTCATGGAACATTGAAGGGAAAGGGTGTTGGTTTCGAATGTATAGTAACTTTTGTCTGACAACTGTGTTTCAGTCCCATATCACTTCAACAAATTATTAGTTATTTCAAAGCTCCTTCCAGCCTACAACAGCAAATGAACCAAAACTCACAAAGAAGACTGACCAAGCAAACAAATGTGAGTTAATAATATAATTAAAAAACAAAATTATCATGTTTTTCCAACATTTTTTTAATTTAAAAAAAAAAGAATATGAAAAGATCATCTTTTCATATTCTCAATCGGATTTAAGTCCGGACTTTGACTTGGCCACTCCATACCCTTAATTTGTTTTTCTTGAGCCATTCAGAGGTGGACTTGCTGGTGAGTTTGAGATCATTGTCCTACTGCATAACCCAAGTGCGCTTGAGCTTGTGGTCACAAACTGATGGCTGGACATTGTCCTTCAGGATTTTCTGATAGAGTGCAGAATTCATGGTTCCATCAATTATGGCAAGTCGTCAAGGTCCTGAAACTGCAAAGCAGCCCCAGACCATCACACTACCACCACCATGTTTGACTGTTGGTATGATGTTCTTTTTATGAAATGCTGTGTTGGTTTTACGCCAGATGTAACGGGACACACACCTTCCAAAAAGTTCAACTTTTGTCTCATCAGTCCACAGAATATTTGCCCAAAAGTCTTGGGGATAATCAAGATATTTTTTGGCAAATGTGAGACGAGCCCTTGTTTTCTTTTTGGTCAGCAATAGCTTTTACCTCGGAACTCTCCCATGGATGCCATTTTTGCCCAGTCTCTTTCTTATTGTTGAATCATGAACACTGACCTTAATTGAGGCAAGTGAGGCCTGCAGTTCTTTAGATGTTGTTCTGGGTTCTTTTATGACCTCCTGGATGAGTCGTCATTGTGCTCTTGGAGTAATTTTGGTAGGCCAGCCACTCCTGGGAAGGTTCACCACTGTTACAAGTTTTCTCCATTTGTGGATAATGGCTCTGACCGTGGTTCGCTGGAGTCCCAAAGCCTTAGAAATGGCTTTATAACCCTTTCCAGACTGATACATGTCAACTATTTTGTTTCTCATCTGTTCTTGAATTTCTTTAGATCGCGGCATGATGTGTTGCTCTTTAAGCATGATTTACTTTTTCAGACAGGTTCTATTTAAGTGATTTCTTGATTCAACAGGTCTGCCTGGGTGTGTCTAGTGAATTTAACTCAGCTTTCTAAAATAATGTGGTTAATCACAGTTCTTTCATGATTAAACAGGAGGGGGGCAATTCATTTTTCACATAGGGCCAGGTAGGTTTGGACAGCTTTTTTCCCTTAATAAATGAAATCATCACTTAAAAACTTTCAAATTTACTTGCATTATCTTTGTGTAATACTAACATTTGTTTGATAATCTGAATCTTTTAAGTGTGACAAATATGTAAAAAAAAAATTTTTAAAAACAGGGAAAAAAAAAAAAAAGTACCTTTTCACGGCACTGTATATACACACACGCACGCACGCACACACACACACACACACACACACACACACACACATACATACCATTGCTGACCTTCAGGCTGATTTGCTGTGGGTTTGTGTTGTGGAGAGACAGCAAACTGTGACGGATGAACAGAAATTGTAATATGTTAAGTACTGAAGTTAAGTATCACTTCAACTCCTTTGCTGGGGCTGTACACAAACTAACATTACTGCAGGCCAAATGTAGAAATGGTTGATATGTAACACATCATGCTTCTTTACGGTTTCTGTCATGCCTGTAGATGCAGCACTTGAAATGCCACTTGAAATGGCTCATGTATGTGTTGAAGGATTAAACATGTCACAACGTTATTGAAAGGAACTACTGATATTAGTGTTCTGAGAAGTTATCAAAGAAAAGATATCTCTCTCACAACTGCTTAGTCTCATACAAATTGTTACCAGCAAATAAATTTTGACATACAAAGCCCACACAGTGTACCATATTTTTAGACCTTTTATTCAATACAAAAGCTCTGAAAGCTTTGGATAGTCACATACCGAAAAAAAAAAAGCTGCAGAATTCTGATCCATCAGCTGAAAGTAGGACGACATCCACAGCGGTCTAAGTAAATTCAGTTAAGCCACACAGGCTCTTTTTTTTACCACTGCCCCCAGATTCACACAGCAGGATAAATGTTTGTACTTGCAGGTTTCAGGCTGAAACATATTTTGATTGGTGTATTTTTCTGGAGCAATATACTTCTAAGTCCCCAAACATACTAAAATTCTTTCTTAGTGCTAATAATCCTGAAGAGCATTTTACTCACCCTCTCATCATTTTCCATTGTCCTCACACCCTCTTGATTGTTGCTTGCGGATATTTGTCATTTCATATATATTTCAGTATTCAGATTTTATCAAAAATAAATACATTTCTGTCACATCTTCTCAAATATGGAAAATAATTTTAAACAACAGACTCCCTAATGCCCATTCAAATGAGCTCAAACACACCTGTCACACACACATCCATTTCAGCACTGATGACATGCTATAGTTTCTGATGTGCTCTCACTCAGTCACCCTTTTTTCTCTTTAACAGTTGAGCAGAAAGGACAGCTGGAAAAGGAGAGTGGTCTGCGGATTCTTGAGGCTGGACTGAGTGATGTAAGTCAGAGGAAAGGAGTCTTCTTTCTCTCCCCTCTTCCTCCCTCACCAATGATGACATCCTCCTTTCCCAGAGTGCAACACCATATTGAACGTGTTTCACTCGCAGAATCTGTCCCTTAACTTAGCATTCTTTTATAGATGGTTTTTATATCAAACTCAAGAATGAAATGTCATGGATTAGCAATAGCACCACCAGCATTTAAGATTCTGTCATTTACTCACCCTCAAGTTGTTCCAAACCTGTATGAATTTCTTTCTTCTGCTGAACACAAAATAAGATTTTTAACAAATATATGGGTAGCTAAACAGCTGCTGTACCCATTAACTTACATAGTACCTTTTTCCATACTATGGAAGTCAGTGGAGACCAGCTACTGTTTTGTTACCCACATTCTTCAAAAAAACTTATTTTGTGTTCAACAGAAGAAAGAAATTTATACAGGTCTGGAACAACTTGAGGGTGAGTAAATGATAACATAATTTTCATTTTTGGTGAATTATCCCTTTAAATTGTAAGAAAAACTCAAATTATGGATTGTAGACCTTATGCTACATTATGCTACATTTGTGGTGAGCAAGTACAGGTAAAGGCAAAATCATAGCACTTACAGTATTACTAGCAGTCAACAAATAGGAAAAAGTCTTGCGTCCAACTTGAAAAGTTAAGTCCCAGAATTGAGGTCCTGTTATCATTATAGTTGGTTCACTAAGATTGCAGCGAACTGCATCTGATACAAAATCTCTTGTGGTTGCCATATTCATACTGTGTACTATGGCATTTATGTGTTATTCCAAAGTACTTCCAAAAATCCTATTACTGTGGTGCATATCCAAAAATGCATGCTATTACTATAGCATTTATGGTACTCTCTTATTAGCCTGCTCTATTCTTGTGAGTTAT
This sequence comes from Tor tambroides, assembly GCA_021397915.2. Lineage (NCBI taxonomy): Eukaryota > Metazoa > Chordata > Actinopteri > Cypriniformes > Cyprinidae > Tor > Tor tambroides. The sequence goes on along the minus strand of JAFVLL020044406.1, from coordinate 29,139 downwards.
TAGATCAGATAAAACTCCAAAAGCAAAATCCTAAATGGCATTTATTTTTTGACTTAATATAAAGAACTTACACGTCTTACACTCAAAAGAATGGGGTTACATCATTAAACCTCTTTCTGTGATTGTGTGCTATATATTTGTATGCGTCTGTGTGTGTGTGTGTGTGTGTGTGTGAGTGTGTATATTTGTGTGTATGCCTGTGATTGCCATTAAATAGAGCTAAGCGGCTCTCTATGTCACTGATTCAATTCGCTGTCTGCTGCAGAGGCAACATGCCAAATATAGTCTGTCAATCAAAATGGCCACACAACAGAGAGAGAGAGAGAGAGAGAGAGAGGATGGGGGGACAGATGGTTATTAGTTATCTCAATCAAATACATGGAAAGAGATGTTTAGAGACTATTGCCTGACACGTAGACATTTGGCAGTTTCACTGGATACTTTAAACTAAAATGATTAAACGTGCTGCTCTGCATGAAACATAAAACCGTTTAAAACATAAACAATACTGTACAGATATATACCACAGCAGTAGTTTAATATCTTAGATTGAAAATGGTCAAACTTGTTTTGCTTTAAGGGAAGACTGAGCAAATGAGACTGTTCTTATGCTGAGACATTTGATCTCATACCCATTGACCATCTGCCCTTAAGTCTGTGTTGTTTTGGTGGTAGATGTTTAGGAGCCCATTGAGCACTGCTTAACAACTGCATTGATGCAACATTGCCTGTTAGACCGCTGACAGAAAACAGGCATTATAAATACTAGATTTCTGATGATTATTTTATGCTAATTTTAGTAAATTAACATTTATTAACATTAAGCTAATTCGCATTCACATTTTGCCTGATAAGTAAAATTAAATATGAAATTATCAGCATTCTGGATAGGGCTGGTCTAGCTGGCAAACTGTCATAGCCTTTTTGTTCAACGCTTGGTAAAACTAGTCAACCACCATGATCTTTCTGGTGAATATGATTAACCATTTAAACTTGACTCCCGTTTTAATATATTTTAATTGTCACTGACACTGATTTCTCAGAGAATGTCATAGAGAATGCATACAGTATGCTTCTAATATACTGTAGGATATACTGTGGGATTGCTGTTGTTTTATTTTTAGTTTTTACTTTCATAAAATTGCAACACTTCTCCATACAGACCCTTATGTCAGTGGGGTACAAGAGACATGGAATTATTTAGTATCTGCCTTATTTTTCAGCATTAAAGTCAATGATTTCCTGTGAGACTTCTGATTTGTTGGCTGCTATTTACATTTTCATTTATGCATTTTATCCAAAGTGACTTAGAATAGAGGACCTGTGACAAACCCAATCATATTCTTAGTATGCAATGAAATGTTTATTAGAAATCTAGATTAGGAAAAAAGCTATGTAAATAACTAGAATGACAAACCTGTTTTCACTGTAACCTAGTATGTTTATGATTACAATAATAGATTAAAATAATATTATAACAGTTTTCAACATCAATGGGCTGCATAATGGACTATTTTTGTACAGATGAAAAAAATAAGAGCAGCTGACACCAGAAGCCTTACACATATAAACGCCTGCTCCACACTGAAAATAAGGTGCATTCATCCACAGTATTTAGAGTAAAATGTTGTGTTTTAATCATCCACAGCACATGACGGTAAGTGATTTGCAGAAAGCAGTTTAAAAAGACTTTGTTGGAATGCGTTTTCGAAAATGTTGGAATATTTTTAATGATTTGCGTATATGTGCCATCAAATGTGAGCATTTTCTTGTTTTTTTGTGACTTTGAACAATCACTGAGATAGATGTTTTTAATTTTCAAGTTTCCTTCCCTGCGCCGTTTGCCACGACGCTCCCATTACATGAAAACCCAGGCATTGATTGTTTGCCAAGAATTAACGTCAAGCATATTCCTATTGAAAGCAGCACTTTGATAACCCATCCTCCCACCTCCACAAATTGTTTTCCGATCCACTTAGGGTTGTCTCCATGCCAACATAAGACAAACACAACAATAGAGAGGGAAAAAATAAATAAATAAAAGGATACATGTTTTTTGACACATTAAGCAAGAGATGCAGCCATCTCGCTAAGACAATAACAGGATTAGCTCAAGTGCTGTCAGTCTGTGAGCTGACATAATGCAGCCTTTAATATTCATAAAGAAATTAAGTGAAGAAGGTTTTGAGGGGCGGTGGACGGATGTGATGAAAGGGGAGGGTGCGCGTGCATCCACATTGATAAATATTCATCGAGGCCTCTCAGCGGAGGTGAGAATGTAATCAAGTAGGGTATTGATGTGCCGGCAGCCTTTATGAACCTGGTCTAAATGAGCTTTCCAATTTAGAGAATGTGACCATAAGACCTGCCACAAACAAGCAAAGAGGAGAATACGTCGCAAAACAAGCTGCGCTTCTTCCAGCTCGTCCATTATCTTTTCATCCACTGTAACTGCTGGGTTGCTAGTAAAAATTGTCATTGACATTATTATTTGAATTTGACAGGGTCATGAAACAGCTTTTATGTTTTACTGGTGAGAACTATGTTTGCAAACTGTTCATGAGTGCATAAATTTTGCAGCGCCGACTGACAACATATCATGTCGTTTATAAAAATAAAGAGTAATTAACGATGAAACTGAGCTGCTGGTCATGTTTAACATCCATATTGACCCTTTTTCAAAATCAAATTTTAACAGCAAGGATTTTTGTAGTGAGGTGCAACTAACTATTTGAACCCAGAACTCTCATTACAGCGCTCTGGAGATAATACTACCCTTTTTTGGCCCACTTTTTCTCATTCTCTTTGCTCACACACCTCTGGTAGTCATTTTCACCATGCTGTACGGGTGCAGGGCCGCTGTCTAAAGGTTGTCATCTTGGCCCGTTTTGTTGGTAATTAGCCTTAATCATGACTGCTCTGCAGGGGTCGGCGGGGGCGCAGGACTCTCAGCTGAAAGGGAAAGAGAAATTATCTCAGCTGTGTGAATGTGATCAGATAGCTCTGAATAAAGTAAAAAGCCACGCAGAGCCGTGCATATAACTGTGTGTGTTTCACCTAGCAGGAGTGTGTGAGAGTAGGTGGATTGACACAGGTTATGAAAGGCATAAGGAGAAAAAGATGGATGTGCTTGCGGGAGAGAGGAAAAGGATCATAAGCAGATCATAAAGGAGTGAAGGATCTGTGGATCCTCAAATGCAAACTCAAGAGAGCAATGATACATTTGTGTTGTGTTTCACTTTCTTTCTTTTATTTTTCATTTATTCATTCATTCATTTACAATCATTTAATCATTTTTATTATTTAATTTATCAAATAATAATTTATAATAAAAATGATTATAGCCATTTACAGTATATATTCATTTCATTGATTCATTAATTGATTAGTCTTTTATATTATTATTGTTTTTATATGATTTTTCCATTGTTGTTTAGTCTTATGACTGTGTGTTTCAAGGGCTGTTTGTCTTCATGAATAAGAAATACGAGGGAATGTTTATGGGATTTCAAGGTTTATGGGATGTTGTTGTGAAGCAGTACTTGTTGAATTTGTGCTAGTAGTCAGACAAAGTCTGAGCATTGAAACATACAGAAGTAAGACTATTCAATAAACTCTGCTCTTTTTTATCAACATCACTTCATCTCCTGCTTCTGCTCTTCACTGGCTTTTTTCAGTCAACTTACTTGGCTGATAGAAGTATTTTGGGTACCAGACAAGACTTGCTGTTAACAGGTTTTTGGTATTAGGCTTCTTTGCTGACTAGTTGTTCTGTTACCGGACAAAACGGATATTTTCTGACAGGAGCTGGCATCCGGGATTGGATCTTAATTTTCTGGCGTGGAGGCATGATTTAACAGGGGCATGACTGAGCTAGGAAAAAGGAAAGAAAAGAAATAAATAGAAAAGAAAAAAGAAAGAAAGAAAAAGAAAAGAAACGCTTTCCCATGGGGGCCAATCAAGTCATAGGATTTTTCTCACCTCACGCATGACTGAAATCTCTCTCTGCTAAAGTAATGACAGAAATGCTTAGCTAGAGATCTGATATGACAGCGGTGGATGTGACTGTGTTAGATGGAGACTGAGGTAAAGAAATGTCACAGAGATAAGCAGGGAGGATCGATAGGCCTTCCACAGGTCACACCTCATGTGGGCGCATGCAACATTTAAAATGAAGACATGATTATTTGATGCAATGTCTGAATGTCATATATAGCTCCTGCATGTTTTGATATTTGTACCTACACTGTAAAAAAAGTCCATAAAATTGGCAGCTGTGGTTGCCAGAATTTGGTAGCAACATTTTTGGTTTTAACAGATTTTTTTTTACGGATTTAACATTTAAAATTTTAAATGTTTTACATTTAAAAACCGTATTTTATTAACTGATATAATGTTAATTTACCAACCTATTGAAGTACTGAAATCTGTTTAGTTCTTTTGTAGTACACTGATAACCACCAAAAGCAGGTGATGATGAGAAAGTCACATGATAAACCAAAGCTCATCAGAAGCAGCTTTTCCAAAATTTGAGAAAGAAAATACTGATATATATATATATATATATATATAGATGCACAATATTATTTACACAAACACTAAACACCATCATCGTAACACATGTGAAACTGAAATAATGCAATAAACATTAATTTAACAACATTAGATGTAACATATAACCATAATATACACAACCGATGAAAAAAAACTAAGATGAAACAATTATTTCAATGAAAAAAATCATCAAATGAAATTATAATGCTGCAGGGAATTCTGGAAATCTCAATTTATGTTTTTTCACTGTACATTATATATTCTTTTTCACTTACAAATACTGTATTTTACTGTAAAATTACATGTAATGCCAATAAGGTTTTTCACCATATACAGTAGGGGAACTTGCCGTTAACCAATTAATAGGTTTTTACTGTAGCATTTTTACAGTCTTTCACCGTTAAAATCACGGTCATTTTTTACAGTGTAGGCTTATTTTTTTCTATGCACAACAGCAATACAAAGGGTGGCAGTGGAGTTTTTTCATATTAATACATACTGAACAGTATGTGTGAAATCTGTTAGAGATGAGGTTGAGGGAGGCAAAAAAAATTGCGAGATGGAAGCAAGGAAGGGGATGATTTCTTTTTTCAGTAGAAAGTTGATAAATGTGTTGATTAATGTTTTAATGAACTCATTTGCTGGCCAGTATATCATATCTTTCTCCCTGTTAAAAGATGAACCTCTTTATAGCTTCTTCTCTGATTAAAAGACAGAGAGAGAGAGAGAGAGCGAGAGAGAGAGAGAGAGAGAGAGAGAGAGAGAGAGAGAGGATGGTGTTTAAGGGACTGAGAAACGCAGGGCTACGCACAAAGGATGAAAAATAAAAAGGAATGGGAAATAGGGAGAGCAAGACGTCCAGGATATGAAAGAGGTAACGTGAAAGAGATATACATAGCTCATAAAAGGCAAAAGGAAAAGCCTAACCTTTTTTCCTCCTCCTATCACTGCCAGAGGTCACGGGGGGCACACAACACCTGGTGATATCACCCGCCTCCTGACCACCTGTATGTCAGCTGGCCCAGTTGTCATAGCGACAGTGACTCTGCCACCCCACGTCAGCTATGATAGGGGTTTCCATAGCGACTAAATCCCCAACACTCTATGTCAGCTGCACAGGCCTATCGTTAACTCACAGTCTTTGCCTAGCAGTTGGTGGGAAGTGTGGGAGACATCCAGGTGTAGGGAGGTGATGGAAAGAGAGCTTTAAAAAGAACTGTCCATCATCACCCAAAACCAGCCGTGCGTTTTTGTCTGCCCAAAAGCCTCAAGATAGTATTTTTGCCGGAACATACGGTTCAATTCGTTAACATTCGTTTTTGAAAAAGCGGTAACACTCTACCTAAAACCTTTATATATAAAATACATAAAAAAGTAGTTTTAATGCATTAATTATGACTTGTTATGCACCTTATAATGCATTGTACAATCTCATGAATAATTGTAACCACAGGTAACACAATATAACACTTATCAATTAATTGTTACACTATGCATTTTAAATTCGGTTGTAATTATTTATGAATAATCATAATGCATTATACCCTTTAATAACTCTTTATAATGCATTATATGTAAAGGCTTTAAGTAAAGTGTTACCGAAAAAGCTAACATGAACTAACAGGGAACCATTTTACAGATTTTGTTAATCACTATACATATATATTAATTATTTTTTTTAATTAAAGTAATACATAAATTATAAATAATTAAATAAATGTAATAAATATTAGGAATAAACATCAGTTAACAATGAAAGGTGATGTATTTATAAATTAAAATTGACCTAGATTAATAAATGCTGTAGAAGAAATATCCATAGGGTTTAATACTTAATGCGAAGGCATTAACTAAGTTAAAGCATTTTTGGTAGTGTGGTGATGGATTTTTGAACAACAACTGTTTAAGTGTTCTTAGCAATATGGGACAGAAAAGACTTGAGTTACAAATACAAAGAAGAACAAAACAAAATCTGTCATTGTTTTTGTGGAAACAGAATGTTCTGAGCAGTTATTGCTACTGTCACATCAAGAAAAAAACAAGTTATATATTTATATGAAAATCAGAGCTGTTGTGTGCAAAATAAAAAAAAATACAAAGCAGGCTGCTTAAGGTGAGAGGACACGACAAGAAAAGAAAAGGAAAGAAAAGAAAAGAAAAGAAAAGAAAAGAAAAGAAAAGAAAAGAAAAGGAAAGGAAAGGAAAGGAAAGGAAAGAAAGGCTGGCCTGTAATTATTGTTATCAGATGGATCAGAGTTGGACTTTTTTGAGATTTGGAGATTCTGTAGGTTTACTTTGATGTGAGTTGTTGCATTGGATGCACTTGTCAAGAAACTGTGGATGATTTGGGAAGGTCAAGTGAAGTATTTTAGAGGAAAAGAGATGCGTTTGAGAATGGTGTTTGTATGATGATCAGTAAAGTGCTGGAAGAAAAGTTTAGTAGCTGTTCTAGGAGGGATGGGCTGTGTTGGCATCTGGCATCAGGAGCAGGTCCTGTAGTGGGAAGGATGTGTATGAATGAGCCGCCGCTGCTGGCTACTTTATTCTCAAATTAGCAGGAGGCAGATCCTGTCAAACGGTACATCTGACTGAGTTTGTGAATAAACGGGGCAGGAATTATTTCAGGTTGTTTATGCATGGATCCAGCCATTAGCAGGAGAATTCTCCAAGCACCACTTCAACAGATAATGCAGGAAGGAGCAGAAAATCATCTATGACAGGCAGGAATCTCAAGTGCGATTTTCCTGATGTGTGTGTGTGTATGTATCTCTGTGTATACATTTTTATGGAGAAAATTAAGCATGTCTACATGCTTGTTTTTGTAGAATAGTCTTAGTGAAAGGCTTGTAAACCTCGTCTGCTCATTTACTTTCAGTTATTTCACCTTAATTTAACTAGGTAGGCCATTTAAATGCAAATTCTAATTGTAGAATGGGAGCTTGGCAGGTGACAAGGGATAGTTCAACCATAAATACAATAGTAAAAAAGTGCTAAATGAACTGAAACATGAAAAGTCTGTAATTATTAATGGCTGTTATAAATCATATTTAAACATGTAAATGCATAAAAGACTTAACATATAGGCACAAATGTATTAAATTAGTTTTAGAGTACAAATGCATTTCATCGAAACATCACCTTTGACAAAGAGAGAGTGTATTTTCATATGTATGTGAGCAAAACCTTGGAGAGCCTTCTCAGACTCTCTCTCCATCCCTGCACTGACTTTCCCCCAACTCAACAAGAGAGTAGAATTTGATGCAGTGGAAATAAACATAAGCATATATAATACTGTGACATGTCAAGGAAGGGATCTGCTGTCGAATCACATCTTGCAGGTGTAGAAATAGGAAGAGGTTTCTCCAATAAATTCACAGATTCAGGCCTTTTCACCAGACCTTCCTTTCAGATGTTTGCCTGCCTTGCCCTGCTAGTGTTACACTATATGCTACATATGTAACACGTTGTCACACATATGCACAAATACAATATCCATCCACATGTCAGTCCGGCAGAAGAAAAACTCAGCTGAAGTGTATTATTATGGCAATTAATAAAGTGTGAACTATTGTGAGCTACAACAATTCAACTAAATACATATGTATGCTATAATTCAGCTTAGTGCTATTGAAGATGTTTTATTGTCTGCAAAATCTGTCTATTCTGGTCTAGAACAAAATCATGGTTCTTTGTAATACTGTAATTAAGGTTTTAAATTGAATCCTGAAAATATCTCACACTTCTAGCACTTCTAGGCAGCAGTTAATATAACAACTCTACAGTTTTTGTGTAAGCTGATGTTTTACCGTGGCACTTGAGAAGTCTTTGGGGAAGATATTGGTGTTTCTGTTGTGATATGTAAATGGGGTTTCCATAAAAAACCCCATTCACACTCCTGATTCATTAAGAAGCTTCTCAGAGTCGCACGCGTGCCAAATATTGTATAGTCAGGAGACTTTTGGAATACTCTAAAAAAAAAAAAAGAATACCAAGCTAGATAAAGGCATTCACACTTGCTTTGTCTTTTCAGTTATTCTCAATCATTCAATGCTTAATTTTATTCAAGCAGTTGGTCTGGTGATGATCTTACTGTCAATTAATAAGAAGTAGTTTTCTATATACTGTATTTAAATATTTTATTGCTCAGAATGTGAAACTCAGAATTGTATTTACAGTTTGCAAGACTGGAAGCTTCTGAAATGCACATCAATTTGTATCAAAGGAATATTTGATACATTCCACCGTATTCTATACTTTTGCCTGATTAGAAATGACCTTGAAGGTCTTAATCAGCCAGATAGAAAGGAAGAGACAAAGTCAAGATCACCATGGCAACACAAATATTTGTTATATTGAAGGCCAACAAATATGGCCTTCGTGTCCACTGCACGGTGGCACAAATGAATATCCACTTTACCCCTAATGGTGGCTTTCAGCTTTTGCGCAGCCAATACCGTGCTATAATGTAGGGCTTCATTGATGGTTAGATCGAACATCAGTTTGCTGTATACACTTTACGTGAGGGAGATCACAACTGCGCAGATTAAAGCCGGCCGTGAAGATCACCTCAATCTAATCAGGTGAATGATCAGATTATTATTGATTCAGTAACAAAAGGTCAAAAGCAGCAGCACAATAGGCCTGTGTGAGCCTCCATTGAGCAAGAAAAAATCTGTCAATATTTACCTAATTATTTCCAGTCTTGCATGTGAATTTATCATGGATGTTTTGCTCATTTTGAACATTGACATAATTGTGAAACTTCTTACTATTGTTATTTTGACAATATGTTTTAGTACATTTAATTATTCATAATTTATTTAAATATCTGCAAGCTCAAGGAAGAGGAGGGCTTATCCATGTGAGTCTGATTCTTCCCAAGGTTTCTTCGTCATTTACTTCAGTATCTTAGGGAGGTTTTGTTTTGTAAAAAGACACTAAATTAATTTAAAAATTTAAAGGGGTCATATGATGCTATTTTAAAGATCATTATTTTGTGTATTTGGTGTAACAGAATATGTTGACATGTTTTAATGTTCAAAAAACACATTGTTTTTCAAATACTGTACATTATTGTAGTTCCTCTATGCCCCGCCTCTCTCAAACAAGTTGTTTTCTACTAAGTCCCTCCTTCCAACAAGTGCAGTCTGCTCTGATTGGCCAACTGACCCAGTGCATTGTGTTTGGCCGAACACTACAAGCACTCGTCAGAAATGTAACGCCCCTTACCATAATCGCAAGCTTCATCTTTCAAGTTAATTTTACCAGTTCAAGCCCGAAAGGGGAACAGAGTCGCGTGACAGACACAATGATGATGATCGTATATATTTGCACACAAGCCACGGTTAAGATGATTTCTGACGGTCTGTACACTCCACTGTGATGCGATCCTGTTCCCCTCACACACACACACAACGCATTACGCGCAAAACTCTGCATTTGAGCAGTCAATAGCAAATACTTGAACTAATAACAAACCATACTTACAGTCGCTCATTCAGAAGTGCCAGATTGTCATAGCAAAGTTGGAATTGACCCTTTTTTTTAGAAATAGCCTTCGTGCACAGCCAGCCTTGTTCTCTACTAGGTTCACGAAATAAAATGCGTTGCACAAATTCGAACATTTGGGTTGTGCTGTTCTGTTGTAAAACAAATCTTAACAATGATTCCTAAATGCATCTACTTTCGGTAGGCCAAATAAAGTGCTTTTGCTTTCGCATAGAAACACACAGTTTCTCCCTGACATGGCTGCGTCAACACTACTGCGGTTACTGAAACCACGCCTTCTTTCTTTGCGTGAACATTTGGGCGGCGTTACGCAAATATTTCCACATCGTGACGTAGACATGTGGGTTTGAGACTTTAGTCTTTGCAACTTTAGGGATCTCATCTATGCACAAACAGCTTGTAACACTCCAAAGAGAAAGGAAAACTTGAAATTGCATCATATGACCCCTAACAAGTCCATATGGCATGATTCTTCCGTCTGTGATTTATTAAAAGCTCAAATTTTGTGATGAAAACCGTGTGAGATTCTAATGTCTCTAAATACAGTATAATAGACATGTTTATGTATGGTAATCCAGTTACTGGAAATGCATTTCTTTCATTGTATAATATACATTGGAAGTCAGTGAGGTCCAATGCTGTATTATTATATGGACCAAAATTAGAAGAAGAAAGTCATACTTCTTTGGAATGACATGAGGGTGCGTAAATAATGCCAGAATTTTCATTCTTGAGTGAAGCACAGTGTCACTTTAAGGTCATGATTGTGTCTGCTTTTTTGTTGTTTGGAGCACACAAATCGAACAAATAGATCATAACTCATAACACGTGTTTCCATAAGCACTTTGTTTCAAACTTTAACTTGTCCCACCGTCCACTTTGAGCCAGTCTGGACATAATTTAGATTTTTGTGCCAGTCCAGAGATTCTTTACATCTCCACTGCAGAGCCATGATGTTTCTGCCTCAGACATCAAAGCAAATGATGTTGTTCTCCTAATGCAGAGGAAAGAGGGAGTAACACAAATGAAATGAAATCACAGATAATAAATTGATCCTGAAATACCAAGAGTGCTGCACACAACTTCAAAGCTTAACCCTGTTTCCTCTCTTTCCATCTCGTTTCTTTTTTTCCAAGGGTCTTTCAATGGTCTGGAGATGAAAGTCCTCTCTTTTTAGTGCATATGCTTTTTTTATATGTGCACATCCTGTTGTGTATGTTTTAAACATTGAAATGTAAAGAGGCTGTGGCAGATTGACGAACCCTTTACGATAATCTTTATCCAACAGCACCTCAAATATTTTTTCTTTATTGAAATAAACTCAAGGTCTTTTTTATTATTTCGAAAACACATCAATCAACCGCTGTCTTACCTTTCCGGCTTTTAATAAAGTGAGGTTATTGTTGTATCAAACCAAAAAAATCATAGTAAAAAGATTTTCTAAAGCCATGCTTCGTCTTTTATCAGTGTTGTAAATAAGAGGTCAAAGATCCTGTAGCTTGGTTCTTCAAAGCTCAGCTTTGCTATTATTTGCAACACTAACTGACATCATAAACACCTACACTCGCAACAGATGGAGGGCATCCTAACTTCCTGTGCAAAAAGACTGTGTGTTAACGAGGTGCCGGAGTGCTAATGTGGTGTGTAATGTTCAGACTGTGTGAACCTGTCAAATGAAGCATGTGTGCGTGTGTGTCTGAGCCTCGATGTTATAACTTTGTTTATGCTGCATTTTTAGAGTCAACCTAATGTGCCGAGATCTGAGCTGCCTGTGATAGAGATTTCAGCGGGCACATCAACCGCCACTAACAACAGCCATGCTGTTAGGAACCCGGTCTGCCTGCTTGAAAAGTAACTTAAATGCCAGCGGTTGCTGTGGTGGATCCCTGTGTGAAATGTCATATTGGAGCAGCCGCTGCAGAGCGTCTCTCTCTCTCTCTCCTCTCCCTCATTCTCTCTCCTTCTCTTTCACTGGAGCAAGGGCTCCAGAGGATGGATGAAAGCAAGGAAAGAGAGGCGGACTCGCAACACTGGCAACCTTTTACCACGGTCTGACCTTTTGGTCAGGGAAAGAGCGTTTGATGGCGGTCTGTGCAGGCATTCCCCCCCACCAATCAACCCCTGAAGCAGCTCTCAAAAGCAGTGTGAGAGGTGGTTTTTTATTTCAAGTATAAGTCTTGAAAGGGAATAGTGAGTAACGTGTGGGCACCTGCATCTAGCCCTCATTACACCTCTCTTTCCTTCTCCGTTTTAAAAGGTAATGGCTAGGTTGGCCTTAAGCTGATGGGATTCAAACCAGCTATTTTGACCTTCACCCTGCATTCTTTTTATATCAAATGACAGTGACATATGAGAAGCCAGTGGTTTTATGACAATTGCAGCTTTTTACTTTGTGTTATTTTAAAGTTACATTAAAAGCACTGTAAATGGTGCTGCTGTCATGCCATTAGAGCTTGTCTGACAACAAATGCTTCAAATTAGACATCACACCCACAAACTGCTCTCGTGGCACCGTTTTATTCCTTGAAACACTAAGATCATTACCTCATGTTACTGTATATCAGTAACAGATTGTCTCTCTATTGATTTTAACCTCAAGTATCCAACAGAATAATGGCATTTTTTCTTGAAACATGCTAAACATTTACCTTAACTTGTCTTATTCAAAACCAGTATTGGGGGAGTATTGGCTGCTTTGAAAATATACCAAGCTACAATCATAATTTGAAGTAGTTTGCTGCACTTAAAGATAGAATCATACACTAAAGTACATTGAGGTAACGTAAGGGGCCATATATTTTTTATAAACAGAAAAATATAACTAGGATGTACACTACCATTCAAAATTTTGGGGTTGTTAATATTTTCTTTTATGTTGCTCAGAGAAGTCTCTTATGTTTACCGAGGCATTTATTGTATCAAAAATACAGTAAAAACAAGAAAAATCTAAAAAATTAAATAAATAATAAAAACAGTCTAAAATAACTGTTTTAATCTATTTTTAAATGTAATTTATTCCTGTGATGAAAAGCTGAAGTTTCAACAGCCATTACTCCACTCTTCAGTATTCCTTCATATAGGGTATCAGAACAATGTTTTTTCTGGTATCAGAACATTGTTTTTTTCACCCTCAAATCTCCAACACACAGCGATACAAGGAATATGTATACTAAATATTCCAAGCTACAACATATTAAAAGCATAAATTCATTAGCAACCAAGGTATGATGTCAAAGCAAACAGGTTTTCTTTGGGCTAAAATGCAACCCATCTGACCCACATGTTTTGCAATAAATGTTTTGCTTGGGTTAGGGCCATTAAACAAATAATAATAGATATTTTGAATATACTGCAAATGTATTTAACAATATTATTTCTCCATTATATTGCAGGCTTTTAATTATTGAATTAATATTTTACTGGTTTATTTTATGGCAGCGGCTATTTGCACTAAGTGCAAATAGCAAATTAGATGCTATTTACACTAAGTGCAAATAGCATATTTTTTAGCGATGGATGCTATTTACACTAAGTGCAAATAGCAATGGATTCTGTTTACACCAAGTGAAAATAGCAGTATTTTTTAACGATATGCTATTTACACTAAGTGCAAATAGCTATAGATTCTATTTACACTATGTTAAAATAGCAAGATTTTCTGCTATTTATGTACTACTTATTGCAAATAGTGGCAATTATCTGCACCTCAGTATTGTAGTACATTATAAAACAGTACGCAATAATAAAGTATTGAGTGTAAATTATAGTTTTAATTCAAATTATTAAATGGATGCTATGCCACCTTATTGGGACAATAAAGCCCTCCCTACACCTACCCTAACCCTACCCGATACTTTTATTTTCAACTTTTTGATTATTTCCTTCATTTTTATTGAAAATAAAAGCCTTTCTGATGCGATATGAGATTTGAAAAGGGAGAAAAAAAGTTCGCAAAAGGCGGGCTCGAACTCGGGTCGATCGCGTCAAAAAGCATGCGCCTTACCATCTACGCCACAGAAACTGATGTTATATCTGCGTCTTTTTTTAATGTTGACTAACCCAATCACACGTTGGTGGGCGGAGTTAGTGTAAATAGCCTTTGCCAACAAGGCGGGCTATTTACACTTAGTGTAAATAGATACTCCATTTTTTTAATAGAACAATTAAATTCTCTTTTGTAGTTGCCCTAATGAAAGGCTATATACTGTAATTCTTGAATAACTGAAAAATTAATTGGTGTTTGTATAATGAAAAACATCTTCAATACATGAAACTAAAACAATCTATATACAGCAAAAGTGACATTTTGCCCTTATAGTACCCAATATTTAATATTAGTAGCTTATAATAATAATGTGGCATCAGTGGCGTATCAAGTCCGCCCCGGGCCCACATGCAAAAAATTTGTACAGGCCCCCCAAATGATATGGGCTCCAACTCGGTTAACTTGTTGATTTTTCTGATGTAAATAACATTACGTGACTATTCACAATTTTAATTATGGTATAAATGCTTGGAAATAATATTTAATGTTTTCAAGTCCATTCATTGCACGCAAGCCACCCAATAATCGCAAAAAGCTTTGTGCTTTTTTATTATAACACAAAGTCTCATCCTTCTGTAAATTTTAAGATCAGATACAAACAATAAATGTGTTTTGCGCTCTTTTATTTGTAGTGAGGTAACTACATTAGGGTATTTGTTAGGGTATACATGTAGGGTATTTGTACTGCATGCAAACACAATCTTGGCACAGTGGCCCAAAAAACAAAAAATATTAAAATAAATAAATAAATAAAAATAAAATAGTATGAAGCTGACGATCCTGACTCCCCATATCTCCTCATTGGACGCGCCTTTAGAGAGAAATGCATCTTTACGATTACATAGGCTAATGAAAGAGTTTTTAATTTTTGATTTGAATTAATTGGTTGTAAAGTGGTAATTTATAGCATTCTATAAATATATTTATCATGTCAGTGAGGCAAGTATTTGCTGAGTTTCGGTTCAGTTTTTGTGAAGTGTTCCTGCTCAAGATCAAGACCATGTTT
The DNA here is from genome assembly GCA_021397915.2 of Tor tambroides. Taxonomy (NCBI): domain Eukaryota; kingdom Metazoa; phylum Chordata; class Actinopteri; order Cypriniformes; family Cyprinidae; genus Tor; species Tor tambroides. The sequence goes on along the minus strand of JAFVLL020044406.1, from coordinate 14,026 downwards.
CTTTTTTTTTATTTTACAATAGCAAAATGTTTTGTTGATATTATGAGTGCACACAAATAAAACTATTTGCGGCTTCGAATGACATACTCTTACCTTTATGAGGGAAAATTATGCGTATTTTAATTTTCCAGTCTTATTAAGAAAAAAATGCAAGTGATCTCGCTAGAGCCTCCATGTCCTTCAAAGCACGCTTCAGCTTCCACTTTTAGCACAAACGATTTGATAGGTATCACACATTTATCTTAATTTTTAAAATTTATTTTGTGAAATGTGTGTCTCAAATCGTTTTTATTTGAGATGGCTAAACTGATCAAACATAGGCTCACTGTCTGGTGCTGGGCGTTTGGTATTTTAAAATAAAATAAAAACTTGAATTTAACAAACATAAAATGTTCCAATCGTGTTTCTAAATTAACTTAATAAAGAAATGAAGTGAAATATAACCACTTTGCCATTAAAAACCAAAACTGAACTTTTTTAATGGCTGCAACAGCAGCTGTATAAAGGGGAAGAGAGAGAGAGAGAAAAAGACACGGGCTCGGGTCGGACTCGGGCAGAGAATTCTGATAAGCTGTCGGACAAGGGCCAGGCCCGTGCAGGGCTCTATGTTCGGTTCCCTTGTTTCAATTAAAAGTTCCCCCACGGTTCGACGGGCCCCCAATCTGCCCGGGCCCATATGCACCTGCATACCCTGCATACCCAGATGCTACGCCCCTGTGTGGCATTAATGACAAATACCATAATACCATATTTCTATAGCTTTAGTAACTGTATGGAACATAGAGGTGGTGTTGTGTGGATTGAAATGCTTGTATTTTCTCATTGGGTAAAGTTTATCTCAAGCCATTCAGTTTGGTTTCAGATAGCGTCACCTTTTCCTATGTTCATATAATGGTGTATGTGTTGTGTGTCGAATTCAAATGTATCAAGCGACTTGCACTAATTCGTCAGCGCTGCGCAGGAGACACCGGTTCGATCCAGCTGTTCTCTTGCGCTGCACAGTTTAATGAGGTAGCGCCATTTCATTACATGGCTTTTGGCATTTGTTTCCCAAGTACTACAGTAAAGCCAAGGCAGTTTAAAGATACCTGCAACTTTAGTTTAAGCCAGTACAAAGACATTTTATCGCTCATAATTTTTGAGAGACAAAAATTACCCATTGGCCAATCAATCTAGTCTTATTTTTCCTTTCCTCCACAGCCAATCACAGCCCCCCATTGCTCGAGCCCTGGGGTTTCAGCCCCGCCTAGCCCTTATGTTAATCTGGTTCTGCATAAACTGGTCAGAAAACATAGTACAGGGACTCAAATCAGTGAATGAGTTTTAGAATGAATCAAATCTAAATGTTAGAGAAGAGGACCATTTAAGATGAATCGATTCGCTAGAATCCATCACTAGATATCAGAAAGACCAATGTCTTGGTATGTGTCATTCTGTGTCTCATAAACCAGTTCCATCCAAAACAGGGAAATGACCAGTTTATAACAGTCAACTGTTATTTGAAAGATGCACTATTGTCATATGTTAGTCTAGTCTAGCTTTCTTCACAGCATGTCGTCTCATTTGTGTGTATGTAGAAAAGAGAGCGAGAGAAAGAAACAGAGACAGAGCAAGCACCCTCAGGCACTGAGGGAGGGTGGTGCCGGGTCACAGCTGGGTACAATGCTGGGGTTTAAATGTCAGCCTGGCAGGGTCTCCCTCTCAGTGCCATTTTGTGGGACGTGTCACGTGGTAAAGCACTGCTGGGGTCAGAGGCAGAGCAGGTCTGAAACCCATTGAATGGTCAACTGCTGTTTTTCACGGCAGGCGTCACTTTGTGAGTCTATCAGCAGAACACTTTTAGAGACAGTCTGTAATACCACGGACATTAAAAATACACTGACTTCAGCTCAAACTGTGTAGCTGTATCATAGTGTTGCGAATATGTTAGCAGTTGGTGATTTTCACAGATTGCTGTCCATGCTATAGCAAAAAGAAGGTGCTTTGATTTGGGTTATGCAACACAAATTTGAGTAAATTATTCATTAAAACTTAAAAGATGTGATTAAGATTAAACATATTAGTGCTGCGCTGTGTTAAAATCAAAGTTCAAGTTGTTGTTAGTGTTATACATAGATGATGGAAGGATTGAGCATTTCAGTGCATGGTTTTACTTAAATTCAGTGTTTGTTTTTACTTTTCTTTACAGAGGTAATTTGTTTAAATAGGCCAGTAGTCCAAAAAAGTGTCTGTATATAAAACACATTTTTTTTGGTTGGAGAAATCTTTGAAATTCTATTAATTGGATGTTTGTACATGGGTAAATGCGATACTTATTAGTTCCTGAAAGCATTATTAGTCATCCAAAATTAACAAATCATTAAATGAACAAACACACAAGGAAAGAGGGAATGTGTATAACTTTGTGAATGAAGGGAATTTAAATTCTGTGGAAATTTTTTTGGAGTTATGCAGGCATAAATTCCTTGTGGATGTGCTCATTAATAGCACTAGAGCTGAGGGTACACTACTGTCCAAACATTTGGGATTGGTGAGATTTTTTACAAATGTCTTTGAAAGAAGTCTATTGTATGCACATCAAGGCTGCAGTTGTTTGATGTATATTAAAAATACATACAGTAATACTGTGAAAAATATTTAAAATAATACAATATATAGTGTAATCTGTTCCTATGAAGGCAAAGCTTATTTTTCAGCAGCCATTACACCATTCACATGATCCTTCAGAAATCATTCTAGTATGGTGATTTGCTACTCAAGTAGCATTTCTTATTATCAGTGTTAGAAACACTTGTGCTTTTTTGTGATACATTTTATTTCAGGATTCCTTAGTAGAAAGTTCAAAAGAACAGCAGTTATTTGAAACACAATTTTCTGTAACAATCTCACTTTTTACTTAGATTTGACTCTTTCTGTTTTGCTATTCACTCGTTCTGTTTGAACTTCTCTACAGGCGTGCTGTTCGTAACTTACATTGGCTTATCCTAGAAGTAACTTAATTCTAAATAGTGCCAAGACCATCCTCCTCTTTCTCTTCAAGTTAAACTGAACTTTTCAAATGAGTCACTATGAAAATTGTTGGGAATATGCCATGAATAGTGCTCAGCATATATACCATGATTCATCAACTCTTTATAAACCAAATTAGTGCATTTATTTTCATGTTCAGCAGTTTTATTATACATTCTATTCCTTTTTAACATTGACATGTTAAATATAGTGTATGCCAGTATCACATGTATTTTTGTCGTATGTCTGGTTTTCTGAAACATATGGAAATAGTCATCTTAACCGTTACATTTTAATGCATGTCTGTCCCATTCATGCTTTTGCATGTGATTGACACTTTGTTTTTCTCCACAGTATGTCTTTCATCAAGGTTATTCAGCTTAAATGAGGTGCTAATACAAATTCGGATTGTAGAAACACTGCAAAATAATCAGGGCTTTTAAACCGCCTCAACATGAGCTGATCATTAAAAGTGAATGAATGAATGAGGCATTTATATAGCACTTTATTGTGTATTGCTATACATCCAAAGTTAGCTCTGGTCGAGGTCCTCTGGAGTGAACTGAGGGAGAAGCCCAGGCTCCATAGTATCATTAGCAGTTGTGACACTGTGTTAGATTAGCAGTAATTAAGCAATGAAATCAGAGTGATTGGCACCATGTCAGGTCTCAGCGTTGGCCTGTCAGGAGGAATTGTGAGGCGATGGATCAGACTGGCCTGGCTTTGTTCCACACTCTTGACCATCTCTTACACTTCTGACACAAGGGGAGAAGGAAAAATAGATAGAGGAGGTGATGCATGTGTCCAACTAACAGCCGCACTTACCAAGAAACTCAGCTGCATGTTGATAGATAGACAGACAACGCATGTAGAGGAAAGTCGTCAAGCTGTGTTTCAGTCCTGTTGTCATGGCAATGACTAGGCCGAGGGAAACGTCTTCTCCCACTGGTTGTGCTGTAGTAATGAAGATGCTAATGAGAATTTATGTGACCATTATGTTGTCTTTTTTCTTTTCTTTTTTGTCTTTCTTCTGTGTAATGGCACATGGACCCTCTTTCCTTAATGACTGACCTCTCTCGCAGTCAGTAACGTGTGCTTTGTGAGTCTGCGGTTGAGCAAGGCGGTGGGCGGGGGAGACAAATGAAATGACAAATGAAGTAAACATTTTGGGAGAATTCAGAGCGTGTGTCAACTGTGTGACATCAGCAGCCATCGTTGTGATTGGTGTTTCTGTAACTCTCCTTTGCGGTATTGTTTTCGTGGCAGGTATCTGTCGATTGTAACTGTGTATAAAGAGTGTTTGCTGCCTTAAATAATGCACTTGAGGTTTTAGTGGAGGCTGTGGTAGGATTATTGGTTGAAACCAATGTCAAAACTCTGCAAATGCATAGACCGTCTGAAAATGCACACAGAGCTCTGTGTATATGCAGCATAATTGGCTTTTTTAAAACGTTTTGTCAAGAGAAATTTTCTAAATGTATGTTTCAGGAATAGCACATTTAACAATTGAATATGATCTATTGTAAATGTCACAATTTACAAATTATGCAAATTATAAATGAGGAATTTTTAGGAGGGGGTCATAAAATTGCATGTTCTTTATTTAGTACTGGCCTGAATAAGCAAATTACATGTAGTTCAAAAGATAAAATAAAAATCGAATGTGTGTGTGTGTGTGTGTGTGTGTTTGGGACACATTTTACCCAAAAGCGAGTTAAACCTGACAGAATCTCCTAAAACTTCCCTTTGTGGACTTCCTTATTTGTAAAAATGGTATAAAAATTAAGTAAACAAAGTTTACTTTTTGCTCTCTTATTATAAGGTAGTGTGCATGTTTTTGTCCTTTAAAATGTAGTTTTATTATGAAGAAAGTGTATTGAAGAAATGCTGCTGTTAGAGAGTTTTCATCATCAGAAAACGACATAATTTGTGTCTAGAGGTTGTTTTGAACAATTATACAAATTATAAATGAGGATTTTTTAGGAGGGGTCATAAAAATGGCATGTTCTTTATTTAATACTGGCCTGAATAAGCTATTTCAAATAAAATGTAGTTCAAAAGATTCAATAAAAAGCGTGTGTGTGTGTGTGTGTGTAAGTCTGTGTGTGTACGTACTGACTTAACTATGTTTTGGGGACAAATTTGTACCCAAAAGTGAGCGAAACCTGACAAAATCTCCAAAAACCCCCCTTTGGGGACATCCTCATTTGTAAAACTGGTATAAAAATAAAGTAAACAATGTTTTTTTTGTCAGATGTCTAATATTTTATTAGACATTTTTATACTAATTCAAGGATTATGTAAAGCTTATTAAGCTGCAACTGGATATCTTTTTTATTGAAATCGACAGACTTGTGTAAAATGGTGTAGAAACAGTTTTGACTGAAAAATATAAATAAAAAAATAAATATAAAATATAAATTCCACAAAAATTACAAAGAAATAGTAACACATTGACTTAAATGTGAAATTTTGAACTAGAAAAACTGAAATAGTTTTTTCTTGTAAAACAGAAAGCTGGAAATTATTTACAGCTTCAAAAAAAAAAAAAAAAAACGTTTTTTACATTGTGTATTAGGAATTTTTAAAACGTGGCACTTTTAAAACGTGTATAACTGTGTGTTTGGTTAGCCATTCTAGCAGATATATAGGATTGTCAGAAATTGCCATATATAAAATAATTTTTCATGCATTTCATATTCTATATGCATTGACTGCAGGGGATGCACATTTGAGCAATGGCTTCAAGCTATCATCTGACAAAGCCAATGATATTTCAGGGTAATATTAAATATCACAGATAAGGCTCTCATTTCCTTTTAGCTCTCTTATTATAAGGTAGTGTGTATGCTTTTGTCCTTTACATTTAGTCTGAAGAAAATGTATTGCAGTAAAGCTAGTGTTAGAGAGTTTTACAAGCATCATCAGAAAATAAGACAAAAATTGTGTCTGGAGGTTGTTTTGAGCATGATGCTGAACTTTAAACACTGCAGCATTAAAGAGGCATTCACACATAATATTGTACAAAACCCGTTAGCAGAAGTGGAGCAATGATCCACAACTTCTGATTAAAGTGTGTTTAAGCATTCATTAAGGATTCATGAAATAGTGTGTAGATAATATAATCTATAAAATGGTGTATCTTAGCTGTATCCTAATGAAAATCAAGTCATAGCCATAATCAAAAGCCATAATTTAACAGAGACATGCATAATAGATTAAAGGACCTCAATAGCACATGCGATTCCTAGATGGATGACTATACAAAAAAGCCATGTGTAACTCAACGTGGTCCATCAAACATTTTAAAAAGGAAACAAATTAAAGCCATAGTGTAGGGCTGTGGACAATCACAAAAAAAAAATCATAATAAAGTGACATGTATTAGGATTATTGTACTGCCGAACTTGTTTGTATTTGTACAAAAGCACTTCCTTCCTAGCAGATAGTTTTCCAAATTATATGCATGCCATCTGTTGATCACAACAGTCTCATGCGATGCTAAAGCTTTTTTGTAAGTTGCTCTGGATAAGAGCATCTGCTTCATGCCTTGAATGTAAAAGTTCTCCACATCAACAGTTTGCCTGCCAGAGGTGTTTATGACTGTTTTCTGGTGTGTGTGCAAAGGATGACCTGATAGCTCTCCGCTGTTTTCAAACCCTCATTGTCTTTCTTTATAGTCACAGGCTGCTTTTAAAAATGTCCATTACCAGATCAGGGGAAAAGCAAGGTGTCATGTGTGAATGAGAGTCCTAATCAGCAGTAATGAGAATGCATACAGGAACAAGGTGGCAGATCTGACACTGATGTATGGATGGTGAGTAATGATGTCTGCGGTGATGGTGTAACAGTAGAAGCTGTCTCAGAATCCTCAGTTTAGAGACCTCGGATAACCCTAGAAAACATCAACAGGGACTGTCTTAAAAACATCACCAACTCGTTCTAAGGTTGTTTATTATATGCGTTATTGCACCTGTAGATACTAGCTCTGCTCCCACACAAGCTCCTAGTTTATTACAGAGTACTTGTTGCTATGTAATTTTTAGATGGAAAGTTCTTTGCAGAGCTCTTTGCAGGTCATTTCAGGATTCTGCTTTAGCAGATGATTGACAGTTGAGATATCTAATAGACTGGCTGGTGGTTTCTGTGTGGAAGTGGAATAATGGGATCGTAAGATGTAGAACACATGCTTAGAAAAGTTTGCTGGTATAGTTGAATGCCTTTTTATGTGCATTTCATACTAAATCGTTTTAGATCTTTTAACAAAATACAACATAACACAAAGGCAACCTGATCAAACATATATAGTTTTTATTTTTTAATTGAGGCAAAAAATATAATCTATCAATCAAGTAAAAGAACTTCTTAAAAAAATCTAGTTGTGCCACATTTAACAGCAATAACTGCAACCAAACGCTTCCAATAACTGGAGATCGGTCATTCACAGGGCTTTGGTGCAATTTTGGCCCAGTTGTCTTTGCAGAACTGTGACAGTTTAGTCACATTGGATGGTTTTCAAGAATGAACTGCCCATTTAAGGTACTGCCACAGCGTTTCAATAGGGTTCAAGTCGGGACTTTGACTAGGTCACTTCAAACTTTAATTTTGCTAAACTGAAGCCATTCAGAGGTTGACTTACTCTTATGCTTTCAATCACTGTCTTCATAATTCAGTTAAGCTTGAGCTCCAACTTACAAACTGAAGACTGGACATCCTCCTTTAGGATTTCCTAGTAGAAAGTAGAATTCATGTTTCTCTCAGTTACTGCAGGTTTCTCAGGCCCCGAAGCAGCAATGCATCCCCACACCAGCACGCTTCTTTTGTGGAATTTAGTCTTTGGTTTGTGTCAGATGTAATGGGACCGCTGTCTTCCAAACAGTTCCATTTTTGATTCATCAGTCGACAAAACAGTTTACCAAAAGGTTTAAGGATATCATTAAGGTGTGTTTTGGCAAAATTCAGACCAGTCTTAATGTTCTTCTGAGTTAGCAGTGTTTTTTGCCTTGCCAGTCAATTTTGGCCAGTGTCTTTCAGATAGTGAAGTAATGAACAGTGACCTTCATTGATGCAAGAGAGGCCTACAGTCTTTTGATTTTGTCCTTGGGTCTTTTGTGGCTTACTGGATGAGTCTGGGCTCTTGGAGGAATTTTGGAAGGTCAGTCACTTCTTCTGGGAAGGTTTGCTACTGTACTGATTTTTTTTTTCTCTCCATTTGGAGATAATGATTTTCACTGTGGTTCTTCCAAGAGCCTTTAACTTTCAATCACCTTCTTCATCATCACTTCTAGAATTTCTTTCACCTTTGGCATAGTGTGTTGCTGTGTTAGACCTTTTAACCAACCTCCTGCTGTTGAAAAAGTTCTTTTTAAAGGTGCAGTATATAAGATTGACAGCTAGCGGTTAAAATGGGTACTGCAGTCCAAGTTCAAAATACTGGAGAGAGCTGATCCTCCCACCTCCTCCTCAGACTTGACAGTTGCCAGATTGAGGACACGCAACAGGAATGAGTGCAATTGAAAATGGAAGGTTACAAGCCTTACACTGTGAGCTGATGAGTTGATTTATCTACGTTTTAATATGCCTCTGGTCATAAAGCTTTTAGGTCTGGTAGAATGTGGGATCTCTGACCCAGTTCATTTGCTAGCTTCTATGGCTGCTGTGTTTTTCATCAACTGGCAAATCGGGGTGTTGAAATACTATTGGGTAAATTTGCAGTGGGTGAAATCACACAGATCACAACAAAAACAGGCATTCTGACACTGAACGCACATTTCAAAGTAGAATAACTGGCTGTAGTGGTGTTTTTCAGGAAAAAAATATGTGAAATATGGGAAAATACAGGCCGAGTTGGTATTAGATGACTTTTATGCTTCAAAAAATTTCATTATCACTTAAGACTACATTTTGTGCTTACTTTGTTTCATGTTAGATTTTGTTTTAATTTCTTAAAATAATTAGGTTGAGATATTCACAAAAACAGAAGATGGAGGCAGACACTTTTTCACAACACTGTATATGTGCATTAAGATTTGTTTTCACTGGAATTACTGGAATAGCCAAACCTGTGATTTACAGGATGTGCTTTACACATACTTTTGGCCGTGTTGAGGTTTTGCAAATATAACTCAAACTCCAACATCTTTTTTTTCATTTCATGTTATTCATTTATTTGTCAGGGACAAGCACATTTATCAAGCATCACACTGATGTAAATGCAATAGATTTAGCCAGTTGCTGTCCCTTTGTGCAAATAATACTTTCTATCTTTGTACAAATGTGAAATGAGTCAGGACTATAGTATATACCTGTGGGAGCAAAGTAGCTTCTTCAGGGCAATATGTTTTCTTTTTTTCATTCTATAATTTTCTTGTGGGCATAGATGAATTATGGGTCGTAGCCACTAACCACTCACATCTCTTGACTTATCAGCAATGACATCACGGTAATCTTTCTTTTTACACTTTTAGACTTTCAGCAATTGCTTTTAACGTAACTGCAGGACTTGACCCACAAAGTGAAGACATTTCATCTATGGCAACATAATGGCAGTAAGAAATAAGTTCTGTGAAAACTCTCCAAATTCTTCAGCAGGTAGATCACAGTACTTGGGTCACTGGTCTTTTGGGGTTTTAGAGGCAGTGGTGGAGCAGCAGTCCGTAATTAATGCATCTGACAGACTCTTATTGGAGGCATAAGACACCTTCAGCAATACGCTACTCTGATTCTGTGCAAGGTTTTTAAAATAGGGCTTTCTCTTTAACCTCAGAAGTAATGCTTAAGTTTAAAGTGGTGTTTATCAATTACAGATTGTGTTTTAAACACAGTTAAAAGTAGGGCACCAATCAGAGAGTGTGGCACCTTATACTCTGTGCAGGGGTGTTTAAAACTGAAGGGATTTCCATGCTCCAAAAACATAATCTGTAAGATTCTTCTTAGGGGACAGATTATAATTGTTTTGTTGTTGTCTTTTTTTGTACTATAATGAAGAAATTAAACCTTATAACCTCACTAATACATTATTTTTAGTAACCGTGTGATTAAGGCACAACTGAAAATTAAGGCACAAAAGAAGCAATAACAAATCACACAAAATTGATTACGCATGTTTGTACATTTGAGCAGATTCATCATAGCCTTCCATCTGATGTTTGAAATTTCCTAAATGCCCAATGTGCTGCAATTCCATCATTATATTTCATCATATCTCATTTCAAAGTGGCTTCCAAGCATGTCCTTTAAAAAGCAAGAACTGCTAATAGAGTTCAACATAACTATGGCTGAAGGCCCTGAGAGTACAATGTTCCTAATGAAATCCATTACTCTTAAACTTTAAAAGGAGCCTATCAGAAGTATTGATATGGGCATTAAGGGAATACTTTAATTGTTGGCCCTGGCCCGAGCAGCTTCAAGTAAGGTGGACTGAAACGTGAGTCAGCATTTTTCACCAGATCAGCAGCAGTGTGGAACAGTAATTGCGCAGCTTAGAGAGTTTTTATGACTCGGCACAAAGTAGTAAAATTTGTCGAATAGATGTTTTCACTGTGATTCCAGTCAATACCACGTCAGTCTAGGGCTGGGCGATACATCTCATGCGATATGCATGCGCATCTGGTCAGTAAAGCCGGTTCCTTGATTAGCGGTAAATCTCCATCACCTGTTTTCAAATGGAGCGGCATTTAATACACAGAGCCGTAGTTCACTGACAAGCTACGCAATATCGCATTCATTATCGAAGGCGATTCATCTGCGATATTGAACGCGATATTTCGTGGCTTGTCAGTGATCTACGGCTCTGTGCATTAACTGCCGCTCCATTTGAAAACAGGTGATGGAGATTTACCGCTAATCAAAGAACCAGCTTTACTGACCAGATGCACATGCATATCGCATGAGATATATCGCCCAGCCCTACGTCAGTCTAAGATTTTTAAGGATTGTCAATCGTTTCTTCACTGAAATTGTGTAGCTGAATGTATCAACGTTAGTAAGACTCATATGTATGTTGTGGTAAACGGCACAAGCAGCATCGATATTCCTTTAACAACCTACTCTCCAAATTCCATGAAGTTTTATTCTAAGTAACTGTGTCGCCTCATGGGTTGATTTTCTTTATTGGTTTGCTTTTCAATGTTATTTTGTAGCTAAGTCAGCTGTGTATGTTGTGTGTTGTTAGGTTTTAATCATGCTGAGTCCGTATACACAAGATGACAAGCGTAGCATTTACCTTGATCGCTAGCTTGTTCGTAGCTTTGAACCGCTTGGCATGGGTCTAGCTCTAGCCTAGATTCAGACAATGAGGGAGCTTATTTTAACAAGCTAATCTACGGCAAAGACTGCAGCGACATGGCCGACACATATCTCTCCCTAAATTAGTCCTTTAAGCCTTATATATGTATGAGACATAGTGAGCCAAATGTTAGCGCTCGCCAATTAGTGCGGCAGTGTGGATTAGAGATGGGTTGTTTTTTTCCCCATCTTCTCCCCTCCACCAAATCTCTTTCATCCATGAAGGAAATGTAAAGTTAATTCACTCCAAAATGCCCTGAAAATGTCACACAACATCCTGATGTTGGCTCATCAGTGGTAAAGTAGATTCATGTTCTAAAACTAGCCAAAAATGCAAAGTGTTAAAATGCTCTGACAGACAGGAGATTTATTAAGCAAATGCTTGTTTTCTCAGTCTTTCATTTAGGATTGCTGAGTCAAATAATTGTTTGATTAGGCTACTTTTTCTTCTTAAGGTGCAGTCACGTTTATTTTTTTTCGAGTGAATTTTTGTGGTTGAAATAGGAATTCAGTTCAATAGGAATTTCATTTGAGGGGGAACGATTTCCCAACAGAGATTTTGCAACAGGTTCAGCAACTGAACTATCGGCAATGGACAATACCTCTTTTTGCCCAAAAAAATGTTGCTGAAGCTAGCAAAAATTGCCTTAAAGCTAGTGATCAAAGTACAGTAAAAGCTACATTTTATGTGTACACACATTTTGTGTATATAGCATGATCAAAACCAACAACACACAACATATACTGGTGAGTTAGCTACAAAGTAACATTAAAAAGGAAGCAAATAAAGAAAATCAAACCATGAGGTGACACAGATACTATACAACTTAGTGGAATATGGAGAGCAAGACACTGGTGATGTTCGTGCTGTTTTACACAACATACACATGCATCTTACTTACATTTGAAAACATGATTTCAGTTATGAAACAATTGACAGTCCTTAAAAATCTGGTACTGCTGTAAAAAGATCTGATTTTACCACTCTGTCTAAGAAACAGCTTAAGCTGCACATTTGCTCTTACACAAAATGTTGCTAATGTGACCACACCTTTACTCCATCATAACCAACACTCTTTCATAGCAGCTTCATACAGCATGGCAAAATCTTATATGACTTGGATCGTGAGAAAGGTATTACTTTCATAGTTGTTTTCTTATTAAACTGATAGTTAAGTTTAGGTTTGTGCCGTATACTTTTAATGTGGTTTTGCCATCTTGTATGACTCCTCGCAAGACCCGCTTGGACTAGCCAATTCCATTAATAACAGCATGTTGTTGTATGAATGAAGTGCACAAACCATGGTAAGGATAGATATAAAATATCAGGAGTGCACAATATGTACTTTCATTTTTTGCACCCAACACTATATTAAACTGTAACATCCTTTCAAGCAACATCAAAAATCAATTACCCTGTTGGGAAATAAATAGTTCTGTCACATTTTAGCTTGTAGTATTAGATGGGTTTGATAGGTTAATGGTTTTGATTGTTAGAGGTATTAAACAAAGAAAAAGCACATGGAGAGAAGCATGGAGAATGACACATTCTAACCGAAAAGAAAGATGTTAATACAGAACAAATATCAACAGAATATCCAAATTAAGGAGCAATCTACAATCATGTGACATCTTTTTGCATCGGACAACTTGCCACAACTGATTAAATAAGCAGTTTTGCAAATACCCTTCCAACTCTGAAATAACCACCTATGTGAAGCCTGCTTTCACTATATGCTGTTCAAGCAGCTACATTTGAGACCGAGGGTTATACCTGAGGAAAGACACTGACAGATGGTGCTGTGGGTAGGTTGGAGGCTTAGTTTAGGCAGCCTGACTTCACCCTCCATCCAGATGCTTGTTTAACATCACGCTCTCCTTCTGCAGTCCGTGATTTAGATTGATCAGTACAGTTAAGTGAGTACATCAAGTGATGATACTATTGTTTGTCAGTCACCACAGGACTCTTTACAGCCTGAAGACATGCACTGCTTTCTCTATAGTCTATATAGTGCTGTGTGGCACTACAGCTCTAGTTTTAGTTACAAGTTAAGTGTTAAAGTCCTTGTTGAAAAATAATATTGCATTTTTGGTGACATTAAATGTCTATAATTTCACATATCACTCCTTGAACAGTTGTGTGTGTGTGTGTGTGTGTGTGTGTGTGTGTGTGTGTGTGTGTGTGTGTGTGTGTGTGTGTGTGTGTGTGTGTGTGTTGTCAGAAATGGAAGTGAGGTTTTTAGTCATCCAGATTTTGTTCTCTAGAAAATTGCACAAATGGTTGATGCATCATCGGTTGGAGCTGTGAAATAATGATTCAATGCATATTAGGACACAGATGTACCATTCTTGCAGGAATTTATCACACAAACATGTAGACAAAATAGGCACATATAGTCATAAAGTGAATACAGGAAAAAAATGATCCAATAAATGTTAGATATATAGGTTGTGGTTATCTAGGCATTCTGTGGTTTTGGGCTTGTGTGTAGTTTGTCCATGTCGAAGATCATATTGTATACAAGTCATCCACTATAGCACGCCCAGATTCTTCCAGCAAGAAAGGAAAATAAAGTGAGGTGAGGTTAAAGGTGGAAGTATGTCTGGCCCACGCTGAGGTGTGTTTATCTGATCTCGAGATTCTGGAACGGGTGAACCACTTTATTTGTTCCTCTCTCATTTCTGCCAACTCCAGCTGTCACGCTGTGGGACAAAGAGGGGTAAGCAGGGG
>JAFVLL020044405.1:26558-121484 GCA_021397915.2 Tor tambroides | reverse complement strand
ATTTAAAATGTAATTATAACGAAATACAGTTACTCATATTTTGTATTTTAAATACGTAACGCCATTACATGTATTTCGTTACTCCCCAGCCCTGTCAGTCCTCACCATCACCACCGCTGTCTCCTGGCAGCCCCTCAGCCCACCATCTGTGCGGTGGGATCGCCGCGGGTCTGCCAGTCTCCATCGGCATCATGGCTGGAGGATCCCTTGTCTCCGCCTCCAGCCTCTGAGTCCTGGACTCCGCCTCGGCCCTTCGACCCAGCGGCTCCACCATGGCTCCTAGCTCCCTCCTCTCCGCCTTGGTCTGTCGTCGACCATCTGCCGCCTCAGGACTCCACTCCTCCGGCTGCGCCTCGTCCCTCCGACCCTCTGGCTCTGTCAGGCTCCTCCTTCCCTGCCCTAACTCCTCCTTCTCTGTCGCTCTGGCTCCACCGCGGCCTTCCGGATCCCCACCTCCGCCTTGGCCCTTTGGATCCTCCCCATCTCCCTGGCTCATCAGCTCTCCGTCTCCACCTCAGGCTCCTCCTCCACCTGCTCCGCTGCCATCAGTCGGCCCCTTGGAGTCGTCAGCCCTTCCTCCACTATGGCTCCTCCCTCTGTCGGCTCCACCGTGGGCCGCCATCATGGCTGTGGCCTGGGTCCCTCCTGGCTTCTCCTGCTCCAAGTCCCTCCTGTCTTCTCCCTGGCTCCTCCCTCCATCTGATCCACCCTGGCTCCTCCTGTTTCCTCCAAGGCTCCTTCCTCCATCGTCTCCTCCCTGGATTCTGTCTGGCGTCCTCCTCCCCGGTGTCCGTCCTCCGCCCAAACCTCCACCTGTACTGTTTGTCTGCCTTCCTGCCAGCGCTTTGCCCTCTCCTCTCACCATCCCACATCCACTCCTTTGTCCTCCTTCTAAGTCCCCCTCCATCCCTCCCTTTGTTTCCACGGCGCAAGGTCGCGCCTTCCAGGAGGGGGGCGAAATATAACAACTCATGGACTTTTGTGTTTGCTTTCATTTCATCCCTCATGTTCTCTGACCTAGTTTCTCTCTCCCCTTAATTGTGTTATCATGTTCAGGTGTGTCTAGTCATTATCCTCATTTACGTTCCCCATATAAGTTGTGTTCAGTTCAGTGCTTCTTTGTCCGGTCTCGTCTACATTACCTGTGTGTGTGTACCCAGCCTACCTGTTATGGATTACCCTTATGTGGATTATTAAAGACTGTTGATCGTCATTCTCTTCGTATTTGTGCATTTCTCCTGCACCACACCGTGACAGATGTCCCATCCAGAATTTCACGTATAAGCATATAGTTTGTCTTCAGAGTGCAGTTAATTGTTTGTAATTACACGGTCTTAATCAGAGAATTGTCTTAATCGTGTTAAAATCGAAATATTGTTGTCCATGTAAATGTACTCAGTGTTGTGCTGACTATATTGGATCTGACAGTAATGTCACAACACAAGTGTGAGTAACTGTTTTCATTATACACTATTGCTTTGTCTCTTCTTACAGATCGTTTTAAATGTATTGAGCTATTTATGCATTTTTGACCTAAATCACAGCAGTGTTCATCTATGAGCAATGCACGCTGTAAAACACAACTATTAGCCAATCACAGCACTAGGCGTTTACTTCCGAGTCTGCAATCCGCCATGCCTATTCAAACAGAGCATTCAAATGAGGGGGGTTAAAAACAGGACAAAAAATAGCTTATTATTTCTCAATTATGTTTTTTGATGTAAAATCTTGATAAATTTATAAGGGGAACTCAGAGAACAGTACAAATTAAAAAACAAAGGCAGTTCATGACCCCTTTTAAAATTTGTGTTCTGAAATGTTTAAAAAATTCTGAAATAATATTTTCTTGTAAAACATACATAATTAGTCTTATTTACAATGTCGAAAAAAAGTAATTATGGTCAATTTTGATTTCATGTTAACAACTTCAGCATTTTGTGTTGCCTCAAATTTTTGGAAGCATTTCAGAAGTCAAACGCCTCCAACACAATGACATCTCCTCTGATATTCCTCAAAGTGCAAACTTTAAAGCTGACGAGTCCCAAGATGGTTAATTTGGGAATATGAGGTTTTGGGAAAAACAGGCCTGTTTTATGTGGTGGTCACGGCTCGCAGCAGACAGGTGCATGAAGGGAAGTGGTTGTGAAACATGTTTGGCTATTTTCTCTGCCCGTGCAGTCATGATGATGTCAGCTGAAATGGGATGTTGTTTCAGTTGTTGACTTTCAAGATCAAGTGGCTGTGATCTACATGAAGGCTGTGGTGAGGGCTGAGGAGGATCTGGTGTGTGAGAAAGACAGATTTCTGCAATAGTTCTGAATGAGATATAAAGCACACCGAGCGAGATGCTCTTCTGTCAGGCTTTTATCTCAGTGTGTGTTTGAAGTGGCAGCCGGTGTCGCAGTTTCCATTACCAGCTGCACCGGAGGAGTTTGCATCAGGCCGTGTACGCGGGTGGAAAAGCACATGCTCCAGTATCACAGCAAAGTCAGGATGTGGAAATAAATTCATCATCTGAGTGAAAAACGGATACAAAATTAAATGGCATATTGTTTTGTTCTGTCTGTATTCCTTACTGTCAGAGCCACGGCACAGCGTGATAGTGACATATAACTACTACAGTCAGATTAGTTTGCCATTCCATTTGCTGGAGGGGAAAAAACAACTTCAACTTTTAGCCTTCGTAATGTGCAAATCTTTCCCATCTTAAACCTCATTCTTGTCAATAGCCAACATAATTAACAATTCAAACGGCAATCTACAGGTTTTATAAATATGCTTTTTAATTTGACATTTATATATAACACTAATTTCATTTCTTCCCCATTTTTTGTCCAATAGAAAGAAGTGGCATTGCATTATGTGCCTACAGATTCTGACTGGTCAGTTTAGATGGTTTAGTCTCAGTGTTTTTCAGTGATTAGGATGCACATGAAAGAGAAAGTAATATAAAATAAAATAAAATAAAACATATTAATAGTAGAGCTGTTAAAATGTGTTAATTTATCAAAACATCAAAGTAAAAACAACAACAAACCATTTAATTATGTTAAGTTTAAGTAATTTGAACTATTTAAATTTAATTTATAAAGACATCTAAATTACACTGGTAAGAACAAAAAAACATTTAATTTAACCACTTTAGCTGTGATTTACACTCTTCTTTAAAGGCAACAACAACAACAACAAATAATAATAATAATAATAATAAACTATGTTTTATTAATGTCTATATTTTATTATTTTATTTCAGTTTTAGTTATTTTAGTACATCAAGTTTTCAGTCTTTATTTTATTTAAAGTTTATTTTAGTCAAGTAATGGAAATATTTTTATGGTTTTACTTTAACTATAATAAACCTGGTGTATACACTTTAAAAAATAATTTTGTAGTAGTACATGAGATTATTGGAGTATGTTTTACAAAAAAATACTATTTCAGTTTTTCTACTTAAAAAAAAATCATGTTAAATTCAATGTATCACTTGCCGTTTCTTTGTAATTGTTTGTGAAATCTACTAGCAATTTCTGAGTGAAAATTGTTTCTATAGTAAATGTTTTGTCATTGTACAGATGTATATCACAGGTTAGGTAGCAGGCAAGTGAACTGCAGGCCGCAGATTTGCTAGTTATTCTGTCCTGCGTAAAACAGTGTCAGAAGCTCGTAACAGTCCAGCATCTCTCAGGTTTCTAATGTGAAAAGCAGAGTTGTGAGATGCACATCTAACTGAAACACACTCAGAGTCCCAGCAGTCCTTTCTAATAATAATCTCAGTGGCTATGTGCAAGGGTTTGTTGAAAAAGAATGCCTCAAAACAGTCTATTCGGATATGCATGTCCTCTAGTCCTGCTGAGCATGCTGTGTTCTTGAGCACTATTGTTCAGGTAGTAAATAATCAGAGCTTGCTGTGCTCTTAAACACTGAGACATTATGAGCTCACAATAAAGAGTTTCTATTTACTTGTTGCCAGCGGTTGAATCACCTCGAGATCTGCGCCGTGCATCTCTGCCGCGACATGGAATTGCATCAGATTTGCAGCAGCCACTACAGTTTTAAATAAGTGACACTCGGCGTACTGATTTGTTCGTGGATCTGTTAATGCATCGCAGAAGATGAACCGGAAAAAAAAAAGTTCAAAGATAGCAATAACTGTGACAGTAGCAGGTCCTGTTCTGCAGCACATTGGAGTCACTTTAAAATATTAATGTGCTTGTGTTACAGTAAACAGGAAATATTTCAGGAAGTATAACAGACTTTCCAAAATCTGCTCTGGTCAAGCACAGACACTTAAAATACTTTGTATATTTATATATTTTGTAAGTTGCTTTGGATAAGATAGTAAACTTTGGATTTGTATATACTTTATTTTGAAAAAGACTAAAAATTAAGTAATTAAAAAAAAAATGTATTTTTCAAAAAACATATTTTTAAACACACACATACTGAAATTTTATTTAAAATCTACAATTATTTTAAGAATGTAAAAATGTATTTAAAATATATATGTATATTAAATGACATAAAAACAGATGCAAATATATTTTTAAATTTCTTTTTTTATTTTTATGTAATATCATTTTTTGTTATCATTTTAAATTTTTTATAACACCACGTAATTCACCAAATTGCTTATATTTACTGATGCTTGTGTTGTTTTCCCTCTCAAACCATGTCACTTCCTGGAGGATGATGTCATTAAGGAAGTGGCTTTTGTTAGTTTTGTTAGTTAAAGGAAATTTCACAACACAAGATGGAAAGTTATATTAAGTCACAGAGGAAAAAACTAGCACAAACCTTTACCAAACAATTACCAATTTACACAATATTCCCCATTAAACAAGTTTTGTTGAAACCATTGGTTAGAAAAAAGAATCAAGCACTTGAAATATTTCTTTAAAAATTACAATATAATTAAAATTTATTTAAAATTCACCTTGTATGCTTACTTAATTGTCATACGGTGAGAAAAGCAAGCTAATGTAGTTTGCATCTTTAATATTTTATCTAATATATTAAGGCATGATGTGCACATGAACATGCACTGCATAGATCGTTGTAACAGATTTATGTAAAAAGCAAACAAATCTAAATAGTAACAAGGAAATGTGAGGTATACATCAGGGAAATGTGAGGGAAATTCTGACTTGTTTGTATGAGGGCATTCCATATACATTGTTCATCATGTTTTCTGTATATCTTTGTGCTTTATGAGAAGTGAAGTAGGTCACAGGTCACTCGCAGAAGGTGTTACACAAGTGCAGTCTCTGAACGGCAGAACGTCTTGTCCTCAACACGAGCCGTCCATGTCACACAAGACTTCAGCGCATCAACCTGAACGGCAGGTTTCAGCGGTGCGGTGGATTTTCAAGAAACAGAAAAGTACTGCATTTCTAAGCCAAAACCAACATGCATCCAGTCCTGAACCGGTGTGAACAGTTTCAGTCGAGAATGGGTCATAAAATTACAGCCATGCATGATTGTTTTGACAAAGAAAGTGTGACTAAAAGAAAAAGCTCATAGGACAAATATGCAGCTGTACTAGTTCTTCTAGGTGTACAATATTAATCAGGGTAGTGATGGACTAATGGTTAAAGCTGCATGTGCATCAGGATGGGAACACAGACAAATTTTGTCCCGTCATTCTCTCATTCTCATGTACTTGTAAGGCTGATCTAGATCTTGACAATATACCACAGTAGAGGAAAGTTGGTGGTTTAACACATAATAGGCTATTTACAGCATTTCCAAATAAATAAATAAATAAATAAATATATATATATATATATATATTATATATAAATATTTATTATATATATACATATATATATATATAATATTATTTTATTATTTTATTTTTATTTATTTTATTTTATTATTTTTTTTTTTTTTTTTTTGTACGTTCATTGCTGATGCACACATATTAAAGAAACAGATTAATTTTTTTTTCATCAGATGTAACCTATGTGAATGTATTGTCTTGGACTGAAATATATAAAGAGCAAAATAAATTTTTAAATAAATGTATTTTTGCCATATAGCCGTATACCACACATACAATTTTAAATCTTTGCATCAAAAAGTCATGCTTAAGTTACAGTGAAATAAAATGGGTCGTGCAGTTCACAGGTTTAAAAAGCCAACATCTGAAGCTAATTTGTTGTGTATTTATTTATTTTAGGACTTTCTCCCCCTGAAAGACATGTGTTGTTTGGGTTGTAAGGTGTCTTAAATTGTTCTTTTAGTGGTGGCTCTGCTGTTCAAGCCACATGAAGTGTTAGTCATGCATCACAGATGTTATTCCTGTGGGCAGATTTTACTTCATTTAAATGTTCTTCTCTTGTATCACTGTGCATATCGTACGAAAGTTACTGTGGTTTACCAGATGTAAGTGGTCATGACAGGAGCTGAAATATTAGGAGGGAATATTGACTATAACTTTATATGCACAGACAGTAAGCAATTCTTTGACTTCAGTCTCAGTTTGAGATGCTTAATGTTTAAGTCTTGTGGTTGAACATTCAAAGTGCGCATTTTTACATTTATGCTGCATTACATCTATTGTAAGTGCTTTACTGTATCCACTGCTTTTGAGGTAACCAACAGTATAGCAAAATTTGGTCACATTTAAAATTTCTGAAAGCCTATGCATTAGGCAACAAAATGTAAAAGAAAGTGGCATTTGCAAGAAAAATGACACAAGTACACTTTACATGCACAAAAAGACATTTATGTTCATTAAAAATAAGTCATTTTAAGACCTTTCTTATATTACAAGTTTTCTGAAATGTTATGTTTAAACATGCACTGATTTGCATTTTTAGAAAGAAAATGCTGTATAAAATCAGGCAAATGAAACATGAGCAAACCTAAACCTAAAAAAAAATATATATATATAGGAAGATAAAGCTGTAAGTTTTGATGTATGTAAGTGCTACTTAAGAGGAGGAAAATAAAACTCATGCAATAAAATGAACACTTAAACTGTATTTTGGATGTTTTCTTTCCACTTGTCTGAAAAAGCACATTATGAAAAGCCACTGCATTAGACAACAAAATATTAAAGCAAATGGCATTTATTTACAAGATGGCACAAATTTTACATGCACAAAAAAAACAACAACAACAAAAAATTCAATTTTGAGTTTAAATATATACAGTGTACATGTGAACAACATCTGTGTGACCTTCATACATCCACAAAAAGTCATCAAAACACCAGGTGATTAAAAGACATTGAGCAAAAATACTGAAGTGAAAAGATGCTTGAATGCACATGACATTTGCTTTGATATTTTGTAATGCAATACTTTTGGGGCCATTGTACAGTATGTTGATCTTTCATTTGAATATGAAATGTCAAAAGTCCCCAAAATATCGGGCACCAGAATTGATGCCGCATTGCACAGCACCTTTTTTTCTCTCTTTTTCCTTCTGAGCTATCTTTCCTCGCACGCTTGCAACTGAAAAAAAACTAAAAACCCCTTTAAGTCACAAAGCAGCTGCACTCGCAGGTCTGCTCTGGGATTCATTTAGTTGTTTAATGGAATAAACACACCATAAGTCAAAAGTATCTGCCGTTGAAAAAGACAAACAGAAGCTCTGCAGTATATTCTGCAGTTTTACTTCCTTGTGTCGAGACAGATGGGACAAATAAAGATGCACCCACTACATGCATCAGTGTTTGTAGATAGCATGCGATTGGGCCACACTGCAGTGTGGTTGCATTTACCGTAGCGTGTTGGACCTTAACCCTGACCGGGGACTTCTCTTGGTAAAATGTTAGTGGGAAGAGAAACTTAGCGCTGCTGGTAATCCAGACCAAAAGCAAATAAATACATCCAGCCCTCTACTTTATTGCCTTCCTTTTTTTCCCTTGCTCTCTTTCTCCGTCTTTCTCTCAGCATGCAGCTGTTTCCAGGAAGGGGGGGCAGCAGCGACTCTTTCTGAGCTCATCTCTACAGAGGGCAAGGAGGACAAACACATGAGCTGGCCACCAGAGTCATGGAAAATGTGTGTCACCCAAATCCTTCAGAAGAATACACCCCCAGCTTTGGTTGCCATTATTAGACTTCTTTTCTCTGAAAAACTTGATTTGCAACCGGTTTGGAAGATGCCACCTGTAGGAGCTTCGGCTGAAAGTATAATGAAAGATGCATGCTTTTACAGTGCTTTTTTGAGCTTGAATCCACCTCGTCTTGCACGGCAAGTATTGTCTTGCATTGCCATTGCATGGCAATTAGTAGCGTGAATGTTTTGTTTTCTTAAGACAAGACACCCCAGGTGACTTGGGTAAAAATGTATTAAATGTATTTGCATTAAGTTTTCTGAAATGTTGCTTAAATGTGAACATGATGCATAATGTGATTAAAAATGCACTAATTTGCATGAATTTTTGGAACAGAAATCTAAACGTTGTTTAAAAATTCTTGTTTCACTTTGTTTTTAAAGAAGGGGTATCTCTTTATCACTCCATGAATCAGAAAATACTGTCAACAATCATAAAAAAAGTTTATTTAAAGACAAGACTAACCAGGTGAATAGCATAAAGAAAAAAAATTAAACATTTTTTATATTAAGTTTTTGAAACACAAAAATGATCCATTATGTGATTAAAAAGGCACTAATTTGCATAATGTTTTAGAACAGAAACCTGAATATTGGTAGAAAGTTCTTGTTTCATTTTTTAATATATTAGAGTCAAAGGATTTTACAGAGGGGATTTTGGATTTCGCTTTTTATCACTCATGAATCAGAAAATACTGTCAACAGCCAAAAAAAAAAAGGAATTATGTAGTAATGAAATGCTGTAAAGCTCAGGTGAATGATATATGAACAAACCCCACAACAAAAAGCTTCAGCATACAGATAAGAATAAAACTGGAAGTTTTGGTGTATGTACTGTAAGTGCTACTGAAGTGGAGAAAAAACTCATTTTGTGAAAATGGCCTATAAACATATGCACTGTAATTGAAATACACAGACGCAAATAGATGAAGTGCAATAAACACTTTGTCCACTAATCAAAAAAAAACTTAATAATTAAAAGGCAAATAGCATAAAATCTGAAAACTGACCAGTGCATGAATAAACAATGTATTCTCGGTAGTGCCTTGCCTTAAGAATAAAATAAATCACACAAGCTTGCAATGACATGAAAATGACATCATTTCCATTTTTGGCTGAACTAACCCTACGTGCTGACCAAACGTTAACTGTGTAACCTCATAAAAGTTCAGGAAGTTGTCCAAAGGCATCCACATGTGCCATGCACTGATTTTTTTATTTTTATTTGTGCAAATACGATCCAAAGATTTCCAGCTGTAGACTCCATGGGTAAACACCATCCTAACCCATTCCTGATCCCAGTTACCTCCCGCCACACCTGTGTTCCGGCCCCTCACCCTCCAGGAGTTCTGTGTACTTTCCAGGGCGAGTTAGTCATCCTATAGGCCCTTTCACTCGCTCGAGCTCAACCCCTCCTGAAAAATCCCCTTCAGGAAGTGTCAACATGAACAGAGCTCTGCCCGAGGGCGGCCCAGACACTTACACAACACCATCTTCTTTACCACTTACTGCGAGCGTTTACAGGAGCGTGAATGCATGCTATAACGCAGAGAAGGTTTCTCCCTCATATACTTTAGCATCTTAGGGGTGTTCATTTTTGCTATTGCTGCCTTTCGCTTGTAGAGTTTGATGTTTATTGTTCTGCTTAGCAGAGCTGCTGCAGGAAACGCATCAAAACACATTCAAAAAAAGTCAACTAATTTAAATTTAGACCAAAATGCAACCAGACAAAACTCACCACAACACAAATGCACAATAATAATAAAAAAAATCTAGATAAGACAGCTCTTAGTAAGAAATGCATGAAAAGTGAAAAAATGAATTTTCAGTAGATTACATTATCTTCAGAGAAAACGTAACAAGTAAAAAGAAAGCACTTTTATTTTCTCTTTATCTCAATTGCTCAAATCACTCAGTAAAAATACATTCAAAAATTTAGATAATAAATCAGTGATTAGTAAGAAGGTTATAAAAGTATTACAAAATTTAAAAGAAAAAGCTGAATTAAACATAACAGGTAACAGGTAACCTGAAATCGCTTTTATTGATTTGCCTTGCTTTATTTCTGAAGAAATGCATCAAAACATGTTAAAAATAAATGTCACAAATTACTACAAAACACAACCCCACAAAAACGCACAAAAAAAAGCACAAAAAAGTCATAAAAATCAAGTGTAACTGAATTTTTCAATAGAATAAATGATCTAACAGAAAACTTAACAAGTAACTTGAAATCATTTTGAGTAGGCATTTATCTAGTAGATGCATGCATTTAAAATGATTTCCAATGTATTATTTTGGCACCTTATTTATTTTTTTTATGAATTTGTTTACATTTTTTACCTTATCCCCTCGTTTTATTGTCCCTTTCATTTTATTTACTCCACTTATTTCTATACTGTCTATTTCTGTACTAAATATACTGTAGACATAGGACTGTAGAACAGAATTAACACTGTAAAACATTCAAACATTAAAAAGATTTATGACTCTAAATAAACTAGAACAAACTGAGACTGACACAAAAAGAGCAGCAGCACATGTAAATTGGATTCAGTACTTGTGCGTGTATGTGTGTGAGCGGCTGGTGACTCATGAGGTGTGGCTAAGCCGGACGGGGTTATTTTGAGCAGATATAAAGCAAGCTCAGGTGAAACACGCTCTCAGAGAAGAAACTCCTCGGTCAAATGTCTCTGGAATATCCCGTATGTCTCGCTTACTTGATAGAGAGAGAACTGTGTCCCTTTACTGACCTGCCTTCACTCACCTTAAACACACATCTTCCTCTTTCCTGCACATGATACTGCCTGTTATAAAAGAATCACTGACTCTTAAAACTGTTTATCATACAATAGAGCCCTATACAGTGACCCCAAACAGTAGGACATTTAAGTCAAACTTAAAATGGAAAATTGTTTTCTTATTCTAAGTTCAAATAAATAAAACAAT
Organism: Tor tambroides; assembly: GCA_021397915.2. Classification (NCBI taxonomy): domain Eukaryota; kingdom Metazoa; phylum Chordata; class Actinopteri; order Cypriniformes; family Cyprinidae; genus Tor; species Tor tambroides. The sequence continues at coordinate 110,471 of JAFVLL020044405.1, read as the reverse complement.
AGATATACTGTCTAGAACAAAGACAAAAAAGTTTTTCTAATGCATTGACATGAACTGCTGGAGGTGAATGCATGTAAATATACAGGCTAGATTATGGCAGGGCCTGTGATAAGGTCAGGACAGATGAGTAAAATGCCGGCAGGCCGTCCTGTAGTGAGCGTCCTGTGGAGTGAGTCATCACAATCTGTTAGCAGGTTGATTTCACAGGAGGCGCCACATTTCAACACTGACATTTTGTTTCTCCTTTTAAAAAGTAGCGCAATCACAAACCCTGTCATGCGTCATTAATGCGTAATAATGCATGAACTCGTGTAATTTATTACACACACACAAATATATATATTGCCTTAATATGTTAATGTGTCATCACATGCTTCTGAAAAATGAAGAACCTGAAGCTAAATGGCAATAAATATGATGACTGCTTAAAATATAGCTAAAATATTTTATAAAATAATTAGTGTGTGTATATATGTATGTATGTATGTGTGTATATATATATATATATATATATATATATTAGTGCTGTCAAATGATTAATTGCGATTAGCTGCATCCAAAATAAAAGATTTTGTTTACAAAATATATAAGTGTATACTGTGTTTATTTATTATGTATATATAAATACAAACACATGCATGTATATATTTAAGAAAAATATGTTATGTTTATATGTTAAATATATTTATTTATAAAATATAATAATATAAATATATAAATGTATAAACGTAAATATTTTCAAAATATATACTGTATGTGTGTGTATTTATATATACATAATAAATAAACACAGTACACATACATATATTATGTAAAAAAAAAAAAAAAAACTTTTATTTTGGATGCGATTAATCGCGATTAATCGTTTGACAGCACTAATATATATAGACACACAACTTTGTTATTATTTAAATATATATCTGTTAGCAGGTTGATTTCACAGGAGCCACCACATTTCAACACTGTGACATTTAGCTTCTTCTTTTAAAAGGTAGAGCAATCGCAAACCCTGCCATGCATGAAAATGACACCCAATTACAGTGGAACACATATGTGAAGGATTTAAAAACCTTTATATATATTATGTTTATATATAAATATATTTAAATATAAATTCCTTTCCATGTTAATGTGTCACCATATGCGTCTGAAAAATATTTTATAAACTACATACATACATACACACACACACACACACACACACACACATATATATATATATATATATATATATATAGCATATATACACATATACATACACACACAATGTATGCACTGTATACATTGTATGTTTATTGGTTTGTTTGTACATATTGATATAATATTTAATGCAACATTGTTACTACATTGTTATATACGTGTGTGTGTGTGTGTGTGTGTGTGTGTGTTTAAATATGATATATAATATAAATATAGGTAGAGTACAGCACTAGCAATGTCATGGGATATTGAAAAAACTGTTAAAAGGCCATTAAATGACATTAATGATACAAAGAGGTAAAAACACTACTACCATCTTTTTAAAAATATCTTACATAATTCACAAGGAAGACCTGGTTTATTTATTTATTTTCAAAAGTTCCCAATGTCAATGCAGGTAGCGCACGTTTCTCGCAACAACAAAGTCATGGCTTCGTGATCTGGAAACATAAAAAATGGCACTGTTTGTTACTTCGGGAAAAACATTAAAAAGGGATCATATGATGCGATTTCAAGTTTTTCTTTCTCTTTGGAGTGTTACAAGCTGTTCGTGCATAGATGAGATCCCTGAAGTTGTAAAGACTAAAGTCTCAAACCCAAAGAGATATTCTTTATAAAAGTTAAGACTCGTCCATGACCCCTAAAACAGCTCATTCAAACACGCCCCCACGTCTACGCCACAATGTGGAAATATTTACGTAATTCCGCCCAAATGTTCACGCAAAGAAAGAAGGCCTGGTTCAGTAACTGCAGTAGTGTTGATGCAGCCATGTCAGGGAGACGCTGTGTGTTTCTAGGAGAAAGCAAAAGCACTTTATTTGGCCTTCCCAAAGTAGATGCAATTAGGAATCATCGGTTAAGATTTGTTTACAACACAACAGCACAACCCAAATGTTCGAATTTGTGCAACGCATTTTATGGATGACAGTTTCATGAACCTAGGAGAGTACAAGGCTGGCTGTGCACGAAGGCTATTTCTAAAAAAAAAGAGGGTCAATTCTGACTTTGCTATGACAATCTGGCGCTTCTGAATCAGCGACTGTAAGTATGTTTTGTTATTAGTTCAAGTATTTTCTATTGACTGTTCAAATGGGGAGTTTTGCGTGTAATGCATCGTGTGTGTGTGTGTGTGTGTGTGTGAGGGGAACAGGGTCACATCACAGCAGAGTATACAGCCCGTCAGAAATTGTCTTAATCGCGGCTTGTGTTCTGCAAACACATACGAGCATCATCACTGTGTCTGTCACACGACTCTGTTCCCCTTTCGGGCTTGAACTGATAAAACTAACCTGAAAGCTGAAGCTCGCGATTATGGAAAGGGGCGTTACATTTCCAACGCATGCTTGTGGTGTTCGGCCAATCATAATGCACTGGGTCAGTTGGCCAATCATAGCAGACTGCACTTGTTGGAAGGATTGTAGAAAACAATGCACTTTGTAGAAAATGACGCATTTGAGACTACAATAATGTACAGTATTTGAAACATAATGTATTTTTTTGAACATTAAAGCATGTCAACATATTCTGTTACACCAAATACACAAAATAATGATCTTTAAAATAGCATCATATGACCCCTTTAAGCCAAATGCAAATAAATAAACATTTATCAAACAGCTACAGTGTTAAAACTTGCTTGAAATAAAATAAGTCATATTACCGTGAGTCGAAGGGCTGCTGTTCCAGTCTGGTGCTAATCAGAGAGTGTGTTGTCATTCTTAGGAAAGTAATGGGCTGATATATCTGATAAGCACAGGAGGCTGCACCTTTAGACACATCACAACCCGCCAGGACCAAAACAGAAACCGTCTGAACATCACGCACTGTTTGTCCAAACCAGCATCAGAAACACTTCCCTTATCCGACTGAACCCTGCACTAAACACACCAGCCTGTATCACACAGTTCCTTATCATCAAAACCCGACCCTTCACACACAACACAGGCTTTCCCAGAGTCCTGAACAGGCCTGTGCATCTCAGCATGATGTTTGGGACTAAGGATGAATGACACAGCACAATAAACACACAGAAAACGTCATCTGCTATCAGCTGCTGCAATCTTATCAGAAGCACCATCATTAGCCAGTGAAAAACGACATAACAGGATGGAGGCGGCGATCCATAAATCAGAAGATACACTGAAAAAAATATGATACTTTGGACAAACATAAAATAAATGGCCAAATTTCTTTTCGTTTTCTCAAATTATATTTATGGTTCGGTTCAAACCTTCAATTTGGATTTAATATTAATCAAAATATTTATTTCCTCAAAGACAAAAATATTCATACAGTGTAAAACAGACACAAGACAAAATGTTAATTAATGTAGGTCAATATAATAGAATAGAGGCTAATAGAGGCTTTTTACAACTTAAAAGCTAAATTAGATATGAAAGTAGAATTTTGACTTTAAAAATAAAAATAAAATATTTTGTTAGTCAATGTTTCATTTAGTTTACTTACCATAAAACAATTTACAATTTCTGCACTCAGTAAAAATATGTCGTGCATATGGATATTCTAATTTATTTTTATATTAATATTAAAACTGAAATAAAAATTAATAAAAAACTAAGCATTTAAAAAAACCGTAAATGAACAATATTAAAATGAAAACTTTCAAAATATTAATAAAAGCTATAGTATCTATCTCAAAGATAGTAAAATAACACTGGTCTCAACTAAAATCCTACTTAAAAATGTTTCTTTTATTTATTTTTTTCCTATGGGGAGCGTAGACAAACTGAACAAAACTGGTTTAAACCATGATTTTTGATTAGACCGATATAAAAAAGCACTTTAAATAAATTATATGGCTGTTGGCTTTTATCAGTGTGGTCCTGGAATGACTCCTCTATCAACCAATCAGATCTGTGCAACAGTATAAGCAGAAGGGTAAAGACTTTTTGTTTGACACACACATTGTTCTATAGGACCAACAAAATATGTTGATCTAAGAACATGTTCTGCTCGAAAAAAAAACACAATCAGTGTTCACCGATCACCTCTGCCAAGGAAGTCCGTGTCGTACGTGAGCGGCTGACTCAGGATGAGTACAAGTAACTTAACTTAAAATAAAATGTGGTATGTGGTTTAAATGTGAATCATTTCATTTTAGGAGATTCAAAGGAAAATAATCTGAGTTGAGTATCTCGTTTGTGATTTTCTGCCCTGTCAGACAGCGGGATGTGTTTCATGTTAATCACTGGGAGAATGTAATAAGAAATGTTTGAGCTCATATTGATATCTCTGACTTTTCACTAAGAGTTTGATGTCTTGGAAAATCAGTTTAATCTCAATCTGAGATTAAATGGAGAAACAAAGTGATTCTAACATCTGAATCTTCTTAAAATGTTTCAACCTGTTTTCAACCTTTGAATCAACATTTGAACCTTTGAATGAGAAATGTCAAAGTTTATATTGATATCACTGACTTTACTGTCTTGGCAAATCTGATCTTGAGACATTGAGATCCCTTCTGAATCACAGAGGAGACATCATTCTCTCTCTCGAGAGAGAGAGAAAGAAGCCAAACCTGTTGCTGTCAGTTGAATCTCATTGCTATGTAGATACAAGAAATAACTAAGATCTCACAGATTATAAAGAGACTGACTCATTTTAAACTTCTTTACATCAAAGTGTCGATCTTTTGATTAACATCTCTTCTGAACAAAACTGTCAGCATCTAAACGAACTGGATTCAAGGCAAAAATATCATTTAATATTATTTTATACCACCAAAACTATTTTATGGGTTGAATTATGTATCTCTTTAAAGTAGCAGTCGAAGGTTTTGCAGTGTATTGGGGCTTTTTTGTCCATGAGAAAAAGGGCACAAGTGATCTCATTTGTAATTTTGCTTTCATGTGGCTTGAAATTTGACTCATCTTGAACGTCTCTTCACACTGAAGTGTCGGCCCTTTGATTGAGATCTCTTCTAAAATTAGAGGAGACACATGTGAGACACTAGGCTTCTTTCTTGAGAAAAAAAGAGCAAAAGTGTCAATTTGCTCTCTATTTAGAGTAACACGTAAGACATTAAAGAGAGCTGATTTGTGATTTTTCTGACCCGTCGGACAGCAGTAGAAGCTAAACTTGCATGATATCACTGCACTAAGGGAATGGGAATCATTTCATCTTCGGAGAATTAAATAAAAAACAAACATCCAAGTTCATTTTAATTGAGACTTTGATGTCTTGCCAAATCTGAACACAATATGAGACATTAAATAGATCTCCCTTGAAACACAAAGAGAAGTAGAACCAGTTTAATCTGAGTGCTATCAAGGAGAACCAGCTGAGATCTTATTTGAAATTTTGCTTTCATGTGGCTTTAAATTAGACTTTTGTTGAACGTCTCGTCACATTCAAGTGTTGACTTTTTGATTGAGCACTCATTTGAAAGTAGAAGAGACACATGTGAGATCACTGGGCCTTTTTCTATGAGAAAAAAAGGGCAAAAGTGTCAGTTTTTCTCTCCATTTAATGCCTACGAGAAACACTTCAGACATTTGTAACTTTGCTGACATGTGGCTTGAAATTGGAGTCATTTTGAATTTATCTTTACACTGAAACGTTGACTTTTTGATTGAGATCCTATACTGAAACTAAAGGAGACACGTGAGATTTTCTCATGGGCCTTTTCTCTGAGATTTTGGTGAATCTGTACACTTGACAAATTCTTCTCTGAGAAAAAAGGAGCAAAAGTGTTCATTTGCTCTCCATTTAATGTCTAGGAGAAACAATTGAGACATTTGTGATTTTACTTTCATGTGGCTTGAAATTTGACTCATCTTGAAAATCTGTCTTGAGATTGAGATCCATCTGAAACTAGAGGAGACACAAATGAGATACTAGTCCTTTTGATTGAGACTCTGATGTCTTGGCAAATCTGAGCACAGTTTGAGAGGCAAATACGTCAATTTGCTTTCTATTTAATGCTTAGAAGAAATGTGACCCTGGACCACAAAACCAGTCTTAAATTGCTCGGGTATATTTGTAGCAATAGCCAACAATACATTGTATGGGTCAGAATTTTTTTTTTTTTCTTATATGCCAAAAATCATTAGGATAAAGATCATGTTCCATGAAGATATTTTGTAAATTTCCTACTGTAAATATATCAAAACTTCATTTTTGATTAGTAATATGCATTGCTAAGAACTTCATTTGGACAACTTTAAAGGCGATTTTCTCAATATTTAGATTTTTTTGCACCCTCAGATTCCAGATTTTCAAATAGTTGTATCTCAGCCAAATATTGTCCTATCCTAACAAACCATACATCAATGGAAAGCTTATTTGTTCAGCATTCAGAAGATGTATAAATCTCAGTTTCAAAAAATGTACCCTTATGACTGGTTTTGTGGTCCAGGGTCACAAATGTTAAAGAGATCTCATTATGATGTTTCGGTTTAGATTAAATGCACTGGATATGACTGATTGCACAGTCACATTTACTCCTGCTCGGTTTCATCTCAGCAAAGCAGCACCTGATTCCACGGTTTTGTTTACACAGAGCTGGACAAAGATCGGCGAGCGGGGAGAAGAGCGGCGGAGCGACATGTCAGGGCGTGTCCCATCTGCGTCACACCGAGGAGCCTTTCGCCCGCGGCACACGCAGGGCCCAGACAGAAAACTCCTCTCTCGCTGCATTTGTGTCATAACTACATGAGAACAAACAAAAAGCAGACTGCCGTCTCATGATGATGACCACACCTCAGACTAATAAAAGCCCAGAACGGCGCAGGGGTAATTGGGGCTGAGTTGTTATGGTGTGATTATAACCGTGAATGCTAATATCGGTGAGTCAGGTACTGTACAGTTCAGTTTCAGGTGGATTAAGTAGAAACACAAACACACATCCCTCATGCTACGACATCAAGCGTGAAACGCAAATAGAGATTTAGGAGCGTGTCAATAGGCCTATTTCTCCATGACTTAACGTTTTCATTATGACACTGTATTCAAACGGCTTTCCTTTGGAAACAATGAACATCTCTTTAAAGGATGATGTACAGCAGTGACAGAAATGAACTTTATTAAATTTTGGCATTCCAGAATTGACTCTCAGGGCATTTTTTCCTAATTGATCGGATCACTCTCAGCTGTTGCATATACAGTCCAGTCAAAACTACTTGTTTTTTTACTACTTGTTTTTAGAGATAACATTTTTTTTTTTTCTTCAAATGAGCTACTCATTCAGAAACACCCACGACCAGTAAATACAGATATGTGATGTCTACTGTTAAAACATTTGGGGTCAGTAATATATATATATTACTATTTACTATTAAATATTAAAATATTAATTTTAATAAATATGAACAAATATGAAATATTTCTTCTTAAATACATATATATATTTTAAATAAATTCATATTTTTATTCAACAAGGACACATAAAATTGATCAAAAGTGACAAAAAATGCATTTATAATGTTACAAAATATTTATGTTACAAATAAATGCCGTTTTTAACTTCCTATTCATCAAAGAAACCTGAAAAAAAATGTATCAGTTTCCACAAAAAGCAAAAAAACTGTTTTTGACATAGATAAGACATGTTTCTTGAGCAGCAAAGCAGCATATTAGAATGATTTCTGAAGGATCATGTGACACTGAAGACTGCAGTAATGATGCTAAAAAATTCAGCTTTGCATCACAGGAATAAATTACATTTTAAAATATATTCAAATGGAAAAGAGTTGTTTTAAATTGTAATAATATTTCACAATTTTAACTGCATTTTTAGTCGTTTATATGTAGCCTTGGTGAGCAGAAGTGACTTTCCAGAAACATTAAAATATCTTACCAACCACAAACTTTTGAACAGTAGCATTTAATATATAACATGTTGGATAGCATATAAAAACTGATCAATTCACTACAAACAGAAGTTTCTAAATCCTCATCCTTAATATCTGTAGCAATTTAGCCTCTTTGAGTGGCACTCATGCCTTTTCATTTCTGCCCCTGCTGTTTAAATACACGACCTGGAGGCATTAAGGCGGTTAAATACGGGGCAGCTGAAGGCCTGACAGCTTTAGGCGCCGGCGCTTGACTTACAGCCCCAGTCGAGGCGAGCAGGATGGTATCCGGACGGCCGTGAGTCACCACGAGTCTTTGTGAAGTGACTCCCGGTGGCTTGTAAACAGATATTCATCATATCTGTATCACACATGCTTTGGCTCCAACACGTCTGTGAAGCTCTTTTATGCCTCTCATCTTCTCATCGTCCCTGCTGTCGCTCGGCTTCGGCTGACCTTGACTTCTCGCCTCTCAGCAGATAAGATAATGGTTATGACACTGGATTGTGTTTGACTTGGGTTTTACGTGATGGTGCTAAAATGTGCCTAGAACATTAGGAAAAAGCTTTGCCAAAGAGATTTACAGTATAGCATGTGAAAAAAAAATCAAACTGGGAACAGTTAGTAGGCATTGTGTAATGAAAGAACTTCCTGTATTTTCTGCTGACTCACAGCAGAGGGTGTGGTCAGGAAGACACGAGTGGGCAGAATGCGCTTGTGAATCAGGAGCTTATCATCCATATGCTTCCTTTTTCAGTTTAGCTTTCAATTTATATATAAAGAGAAATATCAAGACTTCTAATGTGCTTTAATAGAAGACAAACAAAAAAGACCAATTTCTAATACTAATTTACTCATTTCAGCACATTTTTCAATGTGCATTTTTCAATCTCAAATTATGCTGATAATATTTGTAATGAAAAATTTTTTAATAATGCACTTAAAAAATTTTTATTTGAATTTCATAAAAAAAAAGAGTTTATGAAAATATTACAATGTTTTGTTTACTTATCGAAATAATTGTTTAGATACTTGGTGTTGTGCTAACATAAAAATATTTATGTGAAAATAATTTAATTATATTTAAAATTAAATTATTATGATATTTGTAATAAAAAAGTATTTATTTATACATGTATACATATATATATATATATATATATATATATATATATATATAAACTATATATTTGTGTAATGAATTTCATTAGTTCATAAAAATATTAATGTTTTGGTTTACTGATGTACAGTAAATTTGTATTTTTTTTAAATTAGATACTCAGTGGTGTGTATACATATTAAAAATTAAATATGGATACTGATATTTTATTTTTTAAGCACATGAGACAAACAAAAACAATAAGAAATTAATCATAATGCATCATTCATTTAAAGTAAATTTGTTATGCTGATAATGTAATTTGTGATGAAAAATTAGACAAATACACTTACAGTATGAATGTGTGCATTGAATTTCATTAGTTTATGCAAATATTGAAATATTCACTGATCTAAATTTCTTATTTAGTTTGTATATATAAAAATATGTGAAATATTAAAACAAAATATAATCTCTGGTTGTTACTGATATTATTTTCAGGAGCACAAATAATACAAACAAATTGATTTAATTTATCATTAATTATAATTAAATTTTTGTTTACATAACTTATGCTGATAAAATACTAATCATTTATAATTAAAATAATTTTTAATGAAAAAGTATTTCAGAAATATTCATTTATAGATTTTAAACTTGTATAGTGAAATTTCTCTAGTCTAAAAAACTATGATTTTCTTTTTTTACTGATGTTAATTTCATTTTTAGATACTCAGTGGCATGTATAAATAAAAATATGCATGTGAAAGATACTAAAACACATAAAAATATAATAACATAACATAAAATGTAATCTATGGGTGATACTAACAGTATTTCAGGGGGTTTTCATCAGTATTTTCCTGCACGTGTCTAATTTTGTCCACTGCGAGAGATGTTTCACCCATACCTCTAAAATAGAGCTATAAATAGTGATATAAATAGTCAGCTAATGCAGAAGTCCAGTAAATGTCAAATGGAGCTCCAGAGGAAATTAGCCTATAACCTTAATGTACGACAGCAAAATCTTGACATACGTCTGAGCTTCAGGATCACTGCTGCAGCTACGCAGTTTCACCCTCTCCATGCAAAATCTGCTCTGCACCTGCTGCTGGAGACATTAAGAACAATTTCAAGAAAGCAAAGTATCAGATCAATCTGCCCACATTTGCTGTAGCACAAGCAGGCCTGACTACAGGATGTTTTTGTCTTGAGGGTAAGCAAGCATGATTACAAGTTTACCCATTTCCTCATATGATTCGAGTAATTACTCCCTCAATTAAACTAATAAACTTCCAGCGCTTGGGCTCACGGTTTGTTTTTCAAGGAAAGCACGGAAAACAAATGTCTTTTGGTGCCTATGAATGGACATTTATTAATGTTCACATCAATAACTGCGCTTAGAGAACTCAAAATGAATAGTGCGCTTTTATCATAATATCATACGGAAATGTGAGAAAAAAAGCTTTTTTCATCAGTTTCAACTTCCTACAGTAGTTGATTAAAGGTCAGATGAGTTTGCTGGTGTGGCGGCACCTGTAGCTCTATATGCAGTAAGTGTGAGATCAGCAGGGACCGTGAATCTCCAGCCGCTGGTTAGTAGCTCATGATCCTGGCAAACACCCAGAGCCTTCGTGTCCTGAGGTGACCCACCCTACAGTGCCCCGATCTGAACCCCTCAGCACTGAGAGACCACCGGTTACACATGCTGCTTATCACCAAACAACATCAGTTTATGATACGTGTTGACATTTATGGGAAATGTCAACATCAGTTATAGGATTCATGCATCAAAGCATTCGTTTGGCTTTATTTGAGTTCAAAATAAATTGTTCTAAATACACACACTCATATTACTTTTATAATAATATTATATAAATATAATATGATATACTAAATGAAGTAAACTTCATGTCAAATTGACATTTATATAACATGTGTGATCAGAAAACAGCCAGAAAAACAAAGCTGAGAAAATAATCCATAACACTTTAGTATATGTTTTGACATTTTACACTTTTTATATATTATATATATATATATATGTTATATATAATAAATAAAAGTATGTTTCATATCAAATTATTATTATTTTTCTAATCATAGATTGTGGTTTATAGTGGAAATAGGAAGTTTCAGTTAAAAGAGTCTGCGTTAAAATTTAATTTATGACAAAAACCTCAGAAAATTCATAAAAGTTTATGATATGTGTTGACATTTATGGGAAATATAAACATTAGTGGCATGATATGCATCATAGCATTCATTTGTGTTCGAGTTAAAAATGTGTCCTAAATAATATTAATACACACAGTATATTACCGTATATATAATAAATAAAAGTACATAAATTCCATATCAAATGATTATTTTTGAATTATTTTATTTTATTATTATTTTTTGAAATCATAGTTTGTGGTTTATATCAAATTGAATTTATGATGTGATAAAAGCCTACAACAAAAAGCTGCATGAGAAAATTCATGAAAAACCAATAGAAAAAAAACCTAATAAATGAGACAAGACTAAAAGAAATATATGGTTTTTGTTTTGTTGGCTTGGCAAACATTCTGTGAAAAATCCACTTTTCAAATAGTATTCTGAATCTCAGCCCACTTTCTGTTTTCTTCACCTACACATGTAACATTTTTATCATCTACTAACCACCCATTAAGAACCAATGACACCGTTCTTATTTTAACAATCAATGACTCATTCTAAAGTCACAAATATTTTGGTGACCTTAACCCATAAGTCTGTATCTGACTTTTAACATCTATGCAAAACTCACGATTCAACCGCTTGATTTAACCGACACCCATTAGCGTTAATAGTGGGAGGATCAAATATGACATCTGCATAATCCAAATTCAGCCGTTGCAGTACTCTACGCTGCACTGCATTTAATGCAGATGCATGCACAAACACGTCTGCAGTCTTAGAACAAGATCATCAATTGCAACCTTAAATCAAAATCTAAATTTAAAAATCAAAACACATTTTGCAATTACACTTGCACATGTAAATGATAAATAAACTGTTTGAGGTTTTTTAGTACACTTAAAATAGCACTGCAAAATTAGTTGCACCATCATTTACTAATTCCTCCAACATATTCTTCCTGGTAACAAGCTGGTGGAATAACAAAAAAACAAAAACAAATCTATTAATAGTCACACTCAGGAAATGCATCCTCCTAAAATCAAGGCAAGCAGAAATGCAACGGCACAAACTGCAGAAATGTCTCAAATAGGCAGTTTTTGTATGTCAACAACATGAAGCTCGCATCTCATGTGTGAGTGACATTTGAGAGCATTACACGTGTCCTCACACACAGACTCTGGGAATGCACTGCGTGCATGTAAACCACAACTCAACCGCTCTGTTCGCGACTGGCAGACAGATCGTAGGAGGACAGCTCAACGTAAACACACCGTTAAAATAAACAGTCACAAGTCTGACCACAGAAAAAGACAAATGTCAAACTGATCGTGTTTTTCAGGGAAACATTTATTGCCAGTGATAAGTGTTCGTGTTACATGGCTCTGCATCGACTCATCAACAACACTTCAGCTAGTTTGGCAGTGCTGCTCTGTTGTTTGCCTTTACAAGTCCACAGCAGTTTAGCTTGAAAATAAATAAACCGTGCTGTCTTCAAGTCATGTCACAGTCATATTCGCCAGGATGTCGTAATTAGTAATGAGAAACATGGGATTTCATAAGAGCCCCGGCATTTTTTGGTGGGTTCGAGTCAGTGATAAAATGACAGCAGAAGCTAATTGCTCTAGAACACAACAGTTGGGTTCCAGAAGTACAATCCATTCGTCTTCTCAATAGAGTTATAAACCTTTCGAGACAGATCTAGACGAGCCCTGAAAAGACGCACTTCTGTAGAAGTTGTAAATCAGTGATTTCAAGGCAATTTTCGTGGAACGTTATCAAAAAGTAAACAAATAAATATTAATTAAAATAAATTAATGAATAAATAAAATAAATGTATTAAAATTTACACATATAAACTATTCAAATATTTGTATCATACTTAACACAATTATACTTAATATTTGTATTGTACGTAATATGATATATAATAAACAGTAAATGTGACCCTGGACCACAAAAGCAGTCTTAAGTCTCTGGGGTATATTTGTAGCAATAACCAAAAATACATTGTATGGGTCAAAATTATTGATTTTTCTTTTATGCCAAAAATCATTAGGATATTAAGTAAAGATCATGTTCCATGAAGATTTTTTGTAAATTTCCTACTGTAAATATATCAAAACATAATTTCTGATTAGTAATATGCTTTTCTAAGGGCTTAATTTGGACAACTTTAAAGGTGATTTTCTCAATATTTTGATTTTTTTGCACCCTCAGATTCCAGATTTTCAAATAGTTGTCTCTCGGTCAAATATTGTCCTATCATAACAAACCATACATCAATGGAAAGCTTATTTATTCAGCTTTCAGATGTTGTATGAATCTAAATTTTGAAAAATTGACACTTATGACTGGTTTTGTGGTCCAGGGTCACAAATGACTGCAAGTCAAGAGTTTTGTATTATATTTTATGAGTAGACAATTTCCTCAAAAACTGAAACTACACCGACTTCCGTCATCCGTACTTCTGCCATCTTTAAGCTGGTTGGTCTTTGAAGTTTTAATGGCGTAAAATTCGTTTTTTTTTTTTTTTTGGATAAATCCCTTTACAGAAAATGAATGAGAAAAATACTTCTGGAACCAAGACTGTGAGTGCTGATTTAATGTAAATCTAACTTGTAAACATTTTGTGATAAAGAAAAAAAAAACATTTTCAATCGTTATATAAGGTTGCACAAGAGTAATAAAATACATAAAGCTTAAATCACACCTAATGTGCATCATTTGCTTTTCATTTTGTTGCACTGGAAATGAAAAATGCTTTGTAAGTTCCCAGCTAACAAAAATATTCAAACAGAATGTTGTGTGAAATGTTTCAAATTGTTTTTTTTGTTTTTTTAATGCAAACGTTCCATTATGCAAACATTATTGGAACATTACTTTTGAATGTTTTCTGAACATTCCAAAAACAATAAAAAGAAAACATTATATTAAGATTTATAATAATATTTTGTGCTAAAGTTTTGGGAATATTATAAAAGACCAGATAACTCTTAATGAACGCTGTATTCACATTCTAAGCAAGTTCTGTGAACATTCCCTTTTAGCTGGGTTAAAGACACACATAAATATGCTCAACTCATCCGTATTATTTCAAGCAAAATCACTTCACATCATAATTATGACTTCCGAACTTGTAAGTAGGAACTTCCCAGGAGGACCTGAAGGCAGAATAAACACTGTGCGCTGAGTGAGCGGCTGACCTCAAGTGCTGCGGCCCACGTCTGACGCCATTCTGCTGGACGACAGTCACTGCTCTGTCTCTCCTCGCCGTGACCTGCACAAAAGCACACAAATTTCCAGTTAACTTCCAGAATCACAAGGACTGAAGCAAACGTCAGGAGAGAGAGGGAGCGCCTCGGGCTGCGGCACCTGTCTGTGAGCGTTTCTCTGCAGACGTGCAGTAATAGCAGGGCTGAGGTTTCAGAGCCTGAGGCCGTGCCCTCTACAGCCCCCGTTTCTGCTTTTTTTGTGTTTTCTTTTCCACCCCCTCCAACCCGATCCACACAGTCATGAGTGAGAGAAGTCTCTTTGTTCCCAGAGCGAGCGGGCGGACTTCATTACACACAGACACGAGCGCAGAGAACATAATGACCGCCACCGATTAGACTTTTAGAATATAGAGTCGATCTTGTTTGCTTTCAAAGGTCAAAAACAAGAAACGTCCTCAGAACTTTGGTTAACGTTCTTGCAAGGTTCTCTCAAAGCTATGAACAAATGCTCTTCCAATGTTAACAGAACAGAAAAAAACAATAACAACAACAACATCTATATATGATTCACCGAACATCATATTTCTGAAATGCTTTAGTTGGATGGTGATCTAATGTTTTTTAAATGTTACTTGTCAAAAATCACAATGCATGCTCATTTAAAGTTCATATAAGTAATGTTTTGATCATTCAGAGAAATAATATTTCTTTAACTTAATGAAACGTTAGCAAAAAAAAACATTTTTTTGTCATCTGGAGGGTTTAATCTTTAATAGTGTTTTCAAAACATTAGCACAAAAAATTATATTGCTCATGGAGCTTTTTTTTTTAAGTTGTAGTTGGATTTTTAAATGTTACTACTTGTTTCAGAGAACATTCAAAAGTAACATTCTTATAATGTTTGCAAAATTCTAAAATGGAATGTTCACTCAACTGAAAGAAAAAAAGAACGTTTTTGAATGTTCAGAGAAATTCAGATGTAACATTTTCAGAACTTAATGGGAACATTAGTACAATGTTTTTGAACATATTTGTCAGTTGGGAAAGAACCTACATTATTTGATCAGTGTGATCATTCAAATTTAGCCATGCATGTGCACACGCTCGGTTTTCAGGAATATAATACTTACACCTCATATTACAAGCAGTCTAAATATGTCACGTCAGCACGTATAGAAATAATGCCACCTGACATGTTTTATGACTAGAATTTTCATAAAAAATGATTAGGGCTTTGAGATGATAATCTAGTTAACCTCAGCACAAAAAAAGGTAAATGACAAAGAACTGACTTGAGAAAAATTTCAAAGTCATGCTTTAAATAGTCAATATTTCAATTGTGTAGCATATAGTAAGATGTTTCATATTAAGAGCATATTTTAAAAAGTACCGTTCTGAAACTCTAAAGGAAACCTTTATCTGAGATGATTTTTTTTCTTCGAAGATCACAATATGAATGCTAAAAAGTTTCATTTTGATCTTTATGACAGTGAAACCATGCAGCTATTAAAACATTACACACTGTATTTGCCTTTCCTACAGAGAAAAACAACACGGTCTGAACTCATTTGCATCAAACAGTTTTTCGAAAATCACATCACACGTTTTTTTCAATAATGAAGGTGGCAAAAACAAATAGTTTGTGGCAATCGCAATTCAACGGAAAAGCAGCGGTACAACCTGTGCTAGAAAATGATGTCAAAAACAAATACATATTAACCCACACAGAGTTTAATTTGCATTGTGCATGGCGGCTGTCTCCTCTCTACTTCAACCACATGATCATGTGTTAGTCCCCCCTCGTCAAAGTCATTGATCAAGCACTTTGTTGGTTAATGGCTGAGAAACGTATAAAAGCCCACATCCTTGAAGAATACATGATATGCGATGACACAAGGCTGAGAGATTTTACAGGAAAGACTCTGATTAAATTAAAACACGCTATCAAAATAAATATAAATTCATATAAATTTAAACACATAACTTTATTAATTTATTCAAATAAAGTAATTAAAAGAGACAATGGAAATAAATAAAACTATTCATTAAAATAAATAAAAACGTAAATAAAATAATTCAAATAAATAAGGTTAAAAAATAAATTTAATTGATTTCAATAAATAAATATCCTATAAAAATTTCTATCCAAAATAAAAATAAAAACTACAAATGCAAATGAAAAAAGGGCCCCAGTAATCTTAAAGTGTACTCAGTTTTGCAACAATAGCAAATATTGTAATCAAAATCTCAATCTGATCTCACATTTTTCCCAAGACTAATTGATCTGAGCTGCTATACATATTCAGAAACAAATACTAAAACAACTAACGAAACATGCAATGCAAACTCTGATGTTGCATGGTCTGAGCAATAACCTTGACCTTGTGCTAATTCAGTCTCACAAAACAGTGAGTGAAGTAAGAGTGTAGAATGAGAGCGGTTGAGTAGGAGTGAAGGAGAGGCTCGCACCCGTCTTCTCTGTCAGCGCTGGAGGGGACGGCGCTGCTCGTGACTAAAGAGATAACAGCCAGAAAAGCTCTCTCAGGGCCTGATGGGAAACCTGACACTGCGGCCGAGTGTGCCTAGATACTTACACACACACACACACACACATACACACACAGTGAGTTGCTGGCCCACACAAAGACTACGTGCACAGCAAACCACACCAAAAACACAATATACACAACTTCATGTGGGGCGATTTAAAGTATTATCAAAGAATAGTTATGAAAAACACGCATCCTGGATGCTGATAAACAATATAGTTAGCTATGACACAAAACACCTGTTTGCTATAGCACATAATATATTACAGACATAAACTTTTATCAAAAAAAAAAAAAAAAAAAAATTGGTGTAGAAACAATTTCCACTCAGAAATTGCTAATAAATTTCACAAATAATTACATGAAATGGATTAAACGTGCATGATTGAATATTGCATGTCACTTCTGAGTCTGATTTTGTTTATGATGTGTTTTTTACCACCGTATTTACTGCAATATGACCACAATGCACTTACGTCCCACAAAAAAACAATGGCAGGTTACGAGAAACTCCTGACGCCAGCACTCACACCCTTCAACAACACAGCGTCCCTGGCCATTAAATATTCACGCCGCTCCGCAGGTTACTGGCGAGCGAGTCTTTGACCTGTTAATTGATGCGTGAGTGAGTTTAATGTCTCTATTTCTCCTCGTGGTTATTCTTTAAAGATCCAAGTGCAAACCAGCCTCTCGGTTTCGGCCTGCGCTGATGAATGCTGTAAGGAGAGACATTTTAAAATGCTACTCTGATGGGCTGAGGAGTTTTCATTTATCATGTATATTTACTGGTGCTTTTGATCATTAACTCTGTGCATTAGCTGACCTAATCTAAATATTTTTATAAAAAAATAAATAAAAGCAAATGCAAAACTGTCAGTATTTCAGCACATGCATTTTGATGTATTGTTGTTTTTAATTATGTGAGACAATGGCAAATTCAGTCATCAATTGGTCCTTCCTTTAATGCTGAAAAATACAATATCGTAACAGATGTGACATGAAGGGGCAACCTTTTTATAAAAATAACGATAAAATGTATTAGAGGGCACGAACTGAATATATAAATTGCCAATTTTAGATGTCACATAATGTTGACATTCACTGTTGTTTAAAAGTTTGGGCTCTAATGCTCACCAAGTAAAATTATTAAATATTATTACTATTTAAAATTAGAGATTTCTATTTTAATACACTTTAAACTGCACTTTATTCCTGTGATCAAAGCTGAATTTTCAGCACCATTACTCCAGTCTTCAGTGTCAGTGTTGAAAACAATTGTGCTGCTTCATATTTTTTTGTGTTTCAGGATTCTTTGATGAATAGAAAGCTCAAAACAACAGCATTTATTTGAAATTGTACCATTATAAATGTCTTTACTGTCACTTTTGATCAATTTAATGCATCCTTGCTGAATAAAAGTATGAATTTCTTCAAAAGATCTTTCGAATTGTAGTGTACGTTATGAATCTCTAATCTTATGAGATATAAATCCTGTTTCAACATATAAAACAATTGCACTTGCCAGTAAGAATAGAGTATAAAAATGCAAATAGTTTGAACAGGAGATTTAAGAAACATCCTAAAATGACTGTGATCGCAAATATGTAACCTTTAGCTCTGAAAATGCACTTTACCATTAATAATTGCCATGCTAT
This sequence comes from Tor tambroides, assembly GCA_021397915.2. NCBI lineage: Eukaryota > Metazoa > Chordata > Actinopteri > Cypriniformes > Cyprinidae > Tor > Tor tambroides. The sequence goes on along the minus strand of JAFVLL020044405.1, from coordinate 91,781 downwards.
TTGTGCTTTAGATGACGGCCGGGAACCTACGGACACTCGAGGGGAATATAGGCAAGCAAGTCTTTGCTGAGCTCTCATAATGTGATGTGTGTCGCATGCTGACGCAAGCACAGACGGATTTATCTCGTACTCTAGGCCAGTTGATAAATGAGCTCCAAATTAGAAAACGGTGATTAGTAACCGTCTCCAGCGTGAGCCGAGGAAAAAAGACGAGCTGTGTGAAAAAGCGCCAGTCCTGTAGGTGGATGGTAGGCGAGAAATTTCTTCATGCACAAAGGTTCCTGCCAGATATCAATCAAAAATGTACGCTTACTCATCTGGATGAGACAGAGAAGGAGAGGTTACAACACAATGGAGACAAAGTCAAGTTTACACTAAATCTTAAGAGTCAAATTTGTGCAGTATCTGAACCACAAAACACTACAGGAGTTAGTCAGACATTGAGAAAGACAATACGCGGTTTCTCATCGCCTTCACGCTGCTAAAACACTATTTTCTCTGATGTGCTGCAGTAAAGAACACTGAGCAGATCGCAATCTATTTTCATCAAAATTATTTATCAGCTCATTGTGCTTCTGATAAAGTTATAGGAATTATTATTCAGACCGTCTACTGTCACTTTTAGAGGTCGTGTGGGAGCTGACAGACTTCAGAGGCAGTGTGTTTTTCTCTCAATTGAGGTCAAAGAGTATTTGTCAAAGGGAGCATGAGAATTTACATTTGTTTTATTCAATGCAAAAAAATATCAACAAGGAGAGAAACAGCACATAAGAAAGTGTCTGAACGGCCTCTGCTGAGAGAGGGTTAAAAATAGCACCTTCAAATGGTAAACAAAAGTTTAAACAGGAAGTGAGAAGCTAATATCTGCTGCGTGTGAGGAGACAGTTCATGAGAAAACAACAAATTCACCAATTCGATTTATTCTGAAATTCTCAATCTAGATACATTGCTCAATGTATTCATGTGACCTTCAGGTGACAAAAAGGTCAACAACACGAGGCCTACTCTAGCCTGAAAAAACAGGGCTTTAAAAGAAAATACCTGATGCATTTAGACTGTGTGTTTCACTCTGCTTAAACTATTTTGTTTAGAAATTAGGCAGGTTTATTAACCATAACCAGAATTAGAACTAAAATGAGAAATCTTACTGATTTTAATGGGTCACATATACAAAGTTTAACATGTGCATGAGGTCTCTATTAATTCTGTTGAGTTGCTCTGAAATGCACATTAAAACTAGGATGAAAGATACACATATGATTAAGTGATTGTGTCTGTACTGATTTAGTTGGATTGTATCAAATCAAATAAATAATAGAAAGCCTAAATTAGCATTTAAAACATTTCAAGTGCTCAGATTTTAAACCACATTTTCAAATAAACTACTCATGCAGTAGGTTCACCGAAATTAGCTTTGTAATCTCTGAAATACATAATAAAAGTATCAGCTGTACGCCGTCCCAATTTGACGCTTCGAAATGAATTTTATGAAAGAAATATTCAATCAGTCCATGAATCGTCGTAAAATCTGTAGTTTCAAATGAGAGAAAACTGAGTCATAACCGAAATGAATATCACAAATGCTGTCCTGTCTCAAAACACTTGTGGCCTGAAAAACAGACTTCTCTCTCTCTCTCTCTCTGTGTGTGACTTTTTGATGGGCATTTGTTGTTGCTGAAAAGGTTAAAGATTTTTTTCCTACGAAACTTGAGTGGGTTGAGGCAAAAATTTCCCCTGTCTCTATCATCACCTAAACCATCGGTTTCAAAATGACTTCGATTTATTTATATAAAAACAACTACAAGACAAATGTGTCTCCAAATTAAAGTTTGCACAATAATTCTAAATTGATCATTTCAGAGAGAAAAAAACTAAAGGATGTAAACAACATGCCAAAGTGCAAAGAACTGCATTTCTTTAGATCCCTAGAAGAAACCAATTATACCTCCCTAAAGCATGTTTAGATAATTCTATAAAATTAGCCGATGAAATGTACAATTTGGAAATAACTGAACCACGTTCAGATTTGAGGGTTTTAGGGGGTTTTCGAAACCAAAACAACCCGAACCCTCAGTCCAAGATCTTTCATCCTACAACAGAAATATCTCAATTTCCACATTTCGAAAGAAAATATGACAACGCTCTAAAAAGGCACACGGTTTACGCTGCATTTCTACTCGATCAGAATTAGTCATTTGAAGCAGCCAAGGGAACAGAAGATGATCTTCGTGGTTAGGCAACGAAGAGAAAACTGTCGTGGGCAGACTGTCGAATTCACTCCTGTCTTTCCTCTCCTGCGATACACCAAAATAATAAAAAGAAGAATACAAAAATATGTGAAAGCCTGAGAAAGACAATTGGTGATTTTAAAGCAGTAATTGAGATGTGAGTGCTGCACACATGAGAAGGCAGTGCTGATGTAGATCTTCCTGAAGAAGATCAAAACAAATGTTACAGCCCTTTTCTCATCTCCAGCACTTTCATAGCAGCTCTTTTTTGTTGCGGTGCGCCTCACACAATTTAATGCTTTATAGTGTCGAAATATAACATTTTTCACTTTCATGCAAACTCTTCTAATCTTGCTGCACAAGTGTTTGCATTGTCATCTAACAAACCTAGTACAGTTTTTACCAGAAAGTCGCGCAAAAAATTGGCCGTAGCCCCAGCGTTATGAGCAACACAGATGATGACAACTCTAAAATGAATAGTTTGAGTAAAATCATTCGCTGTTTTTGACTGCTGATAACAAGTTACACCTACACACACACACACACGCTGACAATTAATACTGAAACTTCAGTCAACACAAGACCAGCCTTCGGCACAGCTCATCCACTCTTACCCACATATTTTTTTAAAGTATATAATTAAATTCCTTATTATTCTTATATTAGTCAACACTGACTTGTCTAAAAGGACAGCTGAAAGATGCATGAGAAAAATGTCAGAGGAACTCAAGCATAATAATCAATACTATAACCAAAAGCAGTTCCAATATCCATAAAGAACTTTTTTTGCATTTATAAGTGATTTATTTAATAGCATAAAGGTCATTAGGTGAAGGCAAGACGTTTATGTAAACATTGATGGAAACTTTGATGACATGCTATTTGCTCATTTCCTTTGGCAAATGCAGAGTGAAGTCTCAAAAATGAATTAGGATGAGCATAAAAAACAAAAGGCAACAATTTTAACAACATTTCAGAAAGTACTAAAATGTCCACCATGTGCAGCTGGGTATTTTTTGCTCTTTTTGCTTCACGCGGGAGCGTTTATGAGACTGCTGTTAAAATGTCTGCAGCCCTCCTACTGTCTGAGCAAAGCAGCACACACAACCACAGGTGGGAGTAAACACACACACACACACACACACACACACACAAAACAATACACAGACATGCACATTATACACTTACTTACACAGGCATAAAACCACTAAGGTGAATTTTGAAATGTAACATTTAGATCTCAATGTGAGTAGATGAAATTTTAAATCTCACTGAATAATGTTGTGGCTTTGACCTGTTGTTTTGGATCAGAGATTCAGAGATTAGTTTTTAATGCCGAGCCAACAGCCAGATCTCACCTGAAAATGACTTTAAATGGTCTCTCTGCAGTAATAAAGGTCAAAGGAAACAATCTTAATCTTATGGTTTACCAGTGATATTTTTTCTGTTTCAGCACCATGTGAAATATTTTGCAGACAAACTCAAAATCGCACTATTAAAGTATAAAAAGCAACATTTTTGAATCTGGATCATCACTTAATTCCATATTAATCCCAGAATATCATCTACTGGTTACTAAAAGGGTAAAGTACGATTGATTGATGGATTAATTCAAATATGCATTTCTGTACTGACAGTGCATGCATTAAAAGCAACCCCAATGCATCTGGAATATCAATTAATCCTATTAAACTTGGGATAAGCATTATTAGTGCAATCCGATCTGCACCACAACTGCATTACAAATGTGTGCACAATACAAAAACGATTAATACTAGCGGAGAACGGCCCTTAAATTGATAGCTACGAAGAAGCGATTGACGTGTGCAACAAAACCCAACACAAAGCCCAGAGCGAGAGGCTTTCTGAATAACGCTGGAGATGTTCAGTGGAGGTTCCTGGAATGTTTGTCTTAACACAAAGATGATGAGCTTAAAGATAAACCAAATTACGCTCGAAAAACAAAACTGAAAAGTCTTGTGGTTTTCACAAAAAAAAAAAAAGAAAGAAAGAGAGAGAGAGAAAGAAAAAAGAGTGTCAATTTATTCAGGCCGAGACTGTACTATATTTTGTGGAGGATATGGTATTTTAGCCTGACATTTAAACATCCTATGCTTTTGGCTGGTGCCATCTGTGCTGAAACCAACCCACACGCACACAAACACAGCTCTCTCCCCTATTATCTCTCAGCAAACTGTTTTTAATATCAAATGAGCATAAATTCACTATCAGAAAATGCATTTTATCTTTTGACAATCACTGATAAGCTGTTCCAGAATGCTGCACAGATGGTGTATGTAAACAAATGGCAATTTCATAAATGCAAACACAAAGAACCGTTTATTCCGTTCTGCACAAAAGGCAACAGTTTTTGCTTTTCCAGAGCTGCAGAAATAGTCCCGTGTTGCGTGTAGTAAGACTAGTGCAGCTGTTCTTCAAAGAGACAAATAAAAGGTTAAAGGTCACAGTGAAATAGGCCGCGCTTCTCGACAGTTTCCAGTGAGGGAATTAAAAAAATCACGAATAGCAAACAGACTAACTCAGACTTAAGCAGACAGATGGTTATTGAACTGAAGAATTCACATTCTTAAAAGCCCAGAAGGCCGGTTAATTCATGTGTACTTAGTATGGTTGTGTATACAAGGTTATGTGTTGAATTTTGCAGTACACTGCGTGTTAGACGGACTTGGATCAGCAATGCAATTATTTATCATTTACATTTATGCATTTAACATACATTTTCATCCAAAGAAACTTAAAAAAAGAGGTGCAAAAGCAAATTTGTTAAAGAATAATAGAATAATATTAAATAATAGCTTCAGTTTATCTAGTTTAAATGACATGCGTGGTTATTCAGTGACGCATTTCCATGCTGTAATTGTAAAAATAAGTTCATCTAAAAATAAGCAGGCTCACCGAGTTATTAGTCATGTAATTTGGCAACAAAATTCATGTACAGTGCATTTTTCAGGACATTGTATGAGCCCATTACGTATTTCCTTGTCACTGCTTAAATAAGTGGCCTTGCTCAATTTCCTCGCTCAAAGCAGAACAATTGTGCCATCGGGCCACTTTCAAATAAACTACAATGTGGAAGTCAGCTCGAGTTTCACGTCTCAGCCGTGTGCAATTTACAATACTTCATTTACCGCATCTCGGCTTTCAGGAGCGACAGTCTGCTCTTATCTTCTGTTGTGTCATCATCTTGTTTTCACAATCTAAATTTCAGGAGCCCTCGGCAGTTTTCAGTCCATCACGGGAGAAGACTGTCGTGTCTATGCAGTAAAAAGCCCAAATACAGCTGCTTTGAACCATCGCATTGGTTTCACAAAGCGCCTAATGCACATCAACAGAGCTAAACATAATACCCCGGTTTTCCTTATATGATGGACAGCAGTGTGTAGAGTAAATGCACTGTGGTATTCTGTGCAAGATTTCATGAAAATCACCTACTGTGCTGAATAGGATGACATTGTAGTTTATTTCTCTGATAAACCTTTAATAGGCTACACAGACATTTTACTGATACATAAAGACACAATAAGAAGGACAATGGAGGTGATAAACTGGTCATGTGGCCATTTCCTGTTTAAAAAAAAAACATCTTGTGAGTTGATGCTGTAACCGGTGGGTCGAGAGACAAAAATGGGTCACAGGTCTGTTTTGATCACAGAGAGCTGGAAAAAACCAAAGCTTAACGCAAATAATAAAATGCAACTAAACACACAAAATCAAGCCTAGTGTGGAAAATAGAATAGGCTTATTAAGCTAAGAAAACACACCATCCCCACAGTATTTTGGTGTCAATTAATCTGTTTAAACTAGACATGCAAGACAAAAGAAAACACAACTGCATTAAATATATATATATATATATATATATATATATATATATATATATTGCAACTACAGTTACAGCTACAGATAGCATGAAATTCAATAGAACCTTAGATACTAAAATAGGCATATGTTTATAGCAATCTCAAATATCTTTTGCCTGCACAATTTTAGAAAGGTGTAAAAATCTGAGTCCTGAAGCAATTTTAGATACCAAAATTGTCTGAAGTAGCATGTTCATGTTTATAGCAATATTTACACACTCCAGTATTTGATTTTGAGGTTATTTATTAATATTTGCATGGTAAATGATTTTAGAACAGTGTAAAAATCAGTCCTAAAGAAATTTTAGATGCCAAAATTATCATGAGTGGCATTTTTCGTGTTTCTAGGAATATTTATACACTCCAATATTTGATTTCATGGAAATTTATAAACTTCTGCATAGTGAACTATTTTAGAAAGGTGTAAAAATCTGAGTCCTGAAGAAATTTTAGATACCAAAATTGTTATGAGTGGCATTTTCATATGTTTATAGCAATATTTATGCACTGAAATATTTGATTGTAAGGCCATTTGCTAACTTTAGCACGGTAAACAATTTCAGTCCTGAAGCAATTTTAGATATCAAAATTATCTAAATGTTTATAGCAATATTTACACACTTAAGTATTTGATTTTGAGGCTATTTATTAATATTTGCATGGTAAATGATTTTAGAACAGTGTAAAAATCAGTCCTAAAGAAATTTTAGATGAGTGGCATTTTTCATGTTTCTAGCAATATTTATACACTCCGATATTTAATTTCACAGACATTTATAAACTTCTGCATGGTGATCTATTTTAGAAGGGTGTGAAAATCAGTCCTGAAGCAAAACCAGAACCACGTCTTTATCAGCCAGTGCAGTCAAATCGATGCTTCAGAACAAAGAGGACGCCTGTCATAGAGCTTCCTTTCCACTCAACACACACCACGAGCGGTCACGCGCACACATATATTCAGGCATAATCAACATCCCTGCAACAAAAACACAAGGCACGCAAACAACATAGTCATATTCATCATATAGACGCCCACAACTCTAAACGCACACCCTTCCCAAACACAACAGTCATCTCAAATATCCCTAAATCCAGTTTGAGCAAATCAATCTCACATTATTAACTTAAAATAAGCAGACTAATCAGCACAGTTAAGATGGAAAAACAATTCAGAAGCAAACGACTCACCCTTCATAGTTAATACAATGCAGACAACAAACATTTGACAAGCTTCGATCTGAAGCTGATCCTTTAAATGCAGGTCTGTAACCGTTTCCACTGACTAATACTGAAATAGGCAATGTGATATCATCTCTTATCAAACTACAGCTGTCGGTCCATTCCAAATCTCACTAGAAACCCATATTGATTTAGAGGCGGCTTTATGGAACACAACACCCTTACATATGAAATTCAAACATTTTCTTCATCCACCCACAATGTGTGAACTAGAATGTCATAATTAAAGGCTGCAGCCTACATGCGCATGGCACACAAACGACAGATACTACAGAACTGCATGTGTGATATTCCCATAAATCACGGCTAATAGTTAACGAAGACAGCTCAAGATAAGATAAATTAAGAAAACAAAACAGGTCTGATGTTGTAATAGCAAACAGGAAACGGCACACCGTGGCTGCGTGAGAAAAACACAGAACTAAATCTAATACCTTTAAATCTACCAAATTAAAAATCAGATGTGTAAAATCAGCTTGTTGTATATTTATAAATCAAAGCAATTATTTTCCACACTTGGAGAAGGCAGCTGTGTAGTGAAGGACTGTATTTTGGATGAATGCTCATGTGATTCATTTATTAAGCATTAAATATGAACTGGAAACTTTTATTCTAAATGTGTATTATAGTTTTTGTGTTGGCTGTAAAGATAGAAACGTGTGGGAAACTCACAAAATGTCAGTGAGGTAATTGTGTGAGGAAACTCGAGCACGGGCGGCATGTTTCTCTCATCGATTGTTTCTTTAAAAGTCATATTGATTATGTGGTTTTTTTGTATTAAGCACATGCACTTTTTGCCCTCATTTTATACAATAAGAAGAAACATTCTGAAGCATCCCTCTTAGTATATTCAGGTGACAAATCAAGGAACTGCATTTTATTTTTTGTTAACACCAGAGCTGGACAAAAAAAAAAATAATAATTATACACTGGTTCATTTAGGTAACTTTAATTTTCAATATAAAGAAATTACATTTGTGATGTAGACTGAAAGCCAGCATCTTGTCTTATAAATCTATTTCAGTTTTCACACATTTAAGCTGAAGAAAAAATAAAATGCTGACATACAAGAGCAAATTCGAGAGCTTTTAGATAAGAGGTGTAGCTCAGGAAATAAACGCCCTCGGATGATCTGACTGAAAATGCAAATCACACGTGTGATTCGGTTAATATATACATAACATACATAAACAAAGATAAAGAAAAACATGGCCTTTGATATGAAAACATCTATTCTGGTAGTAGTGTAGCATATCCTACACATAAAAAGCATTTTGTCAGACCTAAAAATGTGCTTTATGTGATATCAAAAATGAGACCAGAATAAATTAGACTATACCTATGAAATTCATTATGAAGAGCCAGCTAGGGTTAGAAAAATCTACACTGTTCACTTTTTAAGTGTAAATTTATATTTGAAAAACCAAAATCACTATATTATTCATTTTAATTATGCCTGTATATTCATGTGAAAAGGAATCATCTTGACTAATTATCACACTCCAAAACATGTGAAATGAACAGGCAAGCAAAAAGTTGCTAATGTGTTGCAATTCGTGAAAACCAACCTCAGGATTTATGTTAATCTGGATATTTAATCACATTTCAGAATGTGGTTAGCAAAAGAGACAAATACTCTGAAACCCAGAATGATGACATTTAGAGATCAGATTAATATTTCAAAAGGTAAAGTAGGCCTAACAATCAAAACAAGTTATGCAAAGTACAATTTTAACACATGTTCATACGGGATTTTCTAAAATGTCAAAATAGCTTTAATTTCATCGGACTGACTCAAAATAGCTTCAGGTGTTCTTTTATAACCCATTTACAGGGAATTACCGTGTTAACCGGAACAAAGCAGTACATAATCCCACAGAAACCATGAGAATATTTATAACAGTGGTCGTTTATGAGTAATTTGTTAAGAAAGTAATGAGCGGTCATCTAAACACGAGAAAAAAATTGAATCGTAATCACGGTAACTTTAAATGAACTCGACGGGTATTGGTCACAATCTGTACAGTGTCTGTGCTCTTTATGAAAAACGCCCATATTTTGGTGAAATAGCTGCCTACTTAAGGTCGCACGTTTGTAAATGAAACTGCGAAATTAAAGAGAGTTCCCTTTGTTTCAAAATGACTCTTAATTACTCATTTGTGGCATTTGGGGAGAGATACCTGCGCCGAAACAACTTCAAGACAATAGGAAAACAGAGCTGCTGTTATAATAGGTGTTTGGCGACACCAACTGGCCGACTGCGGCATTACAACACAGTTAATAAACACTGATCTACATTTCATTACTCTATTCTTTGTACGAGGGACTTAAGTGCGTGAAACCGAAACAAACTTTTTCCATTTGCAAATATATCTCAAAATGCTGCTTTTTAAACTCGTTTCGTTCAAGTTGATTTGATCAAGGGTGGAAAAAAGCAGAGAAAACGGCCACAAAACCTCATAAAATGTATTCTTTTTTTCCCCCTTTCCCCTCATTTTCTCCATTAAGCCTACCAAAGAGCCCCAAACAAATAAAAAATTAAAATAAAATAAAATAAAATAAAATAAAACACAGATGATGTGGTAGGTCAAAGGAGAAAACTTTATATTACCATATTGCAAGGAAGGAAAAAAAAAATAGGCAAAGATTTAAGAAAGCATAATTTCTTAATGGCTAGCCAGACAATACTTCTGTGTTGTGAAAAGTTTACACCGATCAACCAGAGAGCTTTAAAAAGCTTCTGTGCACCACAGCAGCTGCAAACAATGAGCACTGCTGTGTTCTGATTGGTGGAAGAGGAGGAGTGGGCGGAGACTACAGAAATCAAACAATGAGCGTGACCAAGTCTCTCACTGTAGGAAATCATCATGTGACACATCTATCTATCTATCTATTTTTCTGTTGTGCTGCAGTCTTTTGACAGAGTGACATTGCTTTCCTAAATTTAGTCACACAGGTTCTACTGATTTTGAGACTTGTAAAGGGGAAAATGACTGAAAATACCACAAGAGTAGTCATACACATGCATAGCGGTCACTGTTTGAGTAAAAATCACTTATTTCAAATCTGTCAGATTGACCTTCCAACAAAGGGAAATTATACAGTTATAAGGTGACTTAATCTCTGTAGCTATTTTTAAGAACTGAGCAGAATTAAGTTGAGAGTTTACAAAGTACGTCTTAAAATGCACAATATTTTGGGGTCAGTAAGATTTCTATTATTTTTTCAAAGAAATGAATACTTTTATTCAGCAAGGTTGTGTGCAGCAAAAGTGCAGTAAAGACATTTATAATGTTACACAAGATTTCTATTTCAAATAAATTCAGTTTACTTTCTAAATTGTGAAAAATAAAATAAAATGAGAGTTTCCACAAAAATACTAAGCAGCATGACTATTTTTTTTAACATTGATAATAAGGAGAAATGTTCTTGAGCAGCAAATCAGCATATTAGAATGATTTCTGAAGGATCATGTGACAATGAAGACTGGAATAAATTACATTTTAAAATACAATAGAAAGCAGTTATTTTAAATTGCAATAATATTCCACACTATTACTGCTTTAGTGTATTTTTGATCAAATAAACACAGCCTTGCCAATAAGACATTTCAAAAATAAGACACTTTCAAAAATCCACCCGACCCCATATTTTGAATGGTAGTGTACCTGCCATCATTTACTCACCCTCATGTCGTTGCAAACCTGTACGAATTTATTTCTTACAAAAAGAGACATTTAGCAGAATGTCTAAGCTGAACATTTCCATACATTGAAAGTGAATCAGGGGCTGTCAAGCTACATAAAGACAAATAAGTGCCATAAAGCATCACAGAAGTCATTTAGTTATAATATAATTGCTTAATATGAGGAACATAATAAAATTTAATTTATTCATTGAAAATCTTGCTCTAAACATCTTGATGTACAGCTGTAGTCACCATTCATTTTCAATGTAATTAAAAGAGCAGCTTATCCTGCAATAAATAAAGCTTCAAAAGACATGAAAGTGAGTAAAGCTGACACTAAGGAGTCTGTTGTTGAAATCTGAAAAAAAAAATTGTAACTGGAAGGACAGCATGTTTTCAGAGGACAAACTATACTAAGAAAGCTATACTAATAGTGAGTCATTCTCATCACACGGCTCTTTTATCCGAACCGCCCAAGCATGTAGCCGACGGCTAAATATCACAGCCGCCGTCATCTCGATCAGCAGACATCATCTGCTTTTCCTCATTACACCAGTCCTTTAAACACAAACACACACCAATTACCAACTACATGAAAATATTATCAGAGAAAAAGCTCAAATGGATATGCTGTTTATAATGTTATTTGGTGTGTCCTGACCTAGAATGACGTCAGGCCTGTTCTGATAAACAGTCACAAACAGCAAGGAATAAAAATGCTAAATACAGGTATTAAAATGCAGATAAACATAAAATCAGATAGCAAAAAGTCTTAACTTTTAAATGTTAGGATAAAACACTTCCTATATGCGTTTGTCTGGGAAATCACTTAAACTTCGTGTTTATGCCATTACAAAATTGTCCTGTTCAGTCTATTTCTTGTTTCTATTTTTTGCATATTGTTAATACATTTAAATCGTCAATTTATATTTTTTACTTTTGTACAATAAACAATCTTGGTATTGTGTTGGACCGATATGTGGCATAAAATCACGATTAATTGTTTTCAACTCGTGGTGAAGTGAAAGTTTATAACAACAAGCCAAATATGCGAGATGCCTTGCCCACGACGAACCGATAAGCAAAGAGTTAACGCATTTACAATCTGCAACCTTGAGAATCTACAGCGCTGACTAAAAGCCGTAGAAAGCGGGGGGCCGGGACCACGGGGTGCACTGACATCATGCATCAGCAAACGTACTCTTTGCACCCTTCGAAAAAATGTGCTGAATCTTACTACTAAAAAGAGAGACCAGACGAAATGACTAAACCATTTCACAAACATTTCGAGATTGGTAATTCGTATAGTTCGCATGATGACAAATCGAACTGAAACCAGGCTCGGATGATCAAATAGGCAATTTAAGAGTCATTTGACACCTGATTCTACTCAAAAACAACTGATACTTGTCCTTTTCCTGTGACATTAAGCTGACATTTAGCCAGCTCAACATCATCTTTACCAGAAATCATAACAACTCATGTAAACTTATTTAAAAAGCCACCTTCCATCCAGTTGCTACCCAGCCAATTCTGTAACTGAGCAGACAAGAACACAGTAAAAGTAAAGACTGGCCACATGAGAAATTATCTTTAAAAAATATTTTCACAACATTTGCATTTCAAATAAAACAAATCATATTTACTCTCCTTCTCACTGAGATGAAATGAATCAATCTTCTATGTTGTGCATTGAGTTAAGGGATTATTTTACATTAAATATTAACGCACATAAGCTAGGACTTGTATTTTTGTGTTGCATAAAATATTAATCTTCACTACATAATATGAAAAGGCAACAGCGGTCAATTATGGTCAACAAATGACGTGTGTACAATCTAGCGGTCAAGTCGATTCAATAAATGACGTGGCCTAGTAAGCTGTCAAGTGAAAGTCTCTCATTCATTGACAGATTTAATTTAAAAAATTGTATTAACTTATTAACCCTGCAAAATGAATACAGTTTTCAAAATACATAACAGAACACGATACAAAGCATAAAAGTTACAGTAGTACGCTTGACAATGCTTTAAATGCTGTAACGGTTTAAAACAATTAAATGAACGCAGAAGCTAAATGCAACAAAAATTCTTCCACAACAATTATAATTAACAATTGCGACAATGCCATCTTTATGTAAAACGAGATGCATCTACATTTAGACGACCTTATACATACAGTACACATAGAAGAAGTCTTAACCTTCTTTTGAAGAAAAATAAATCACAAAACAAACCTGCAATTCAATTTTCTCGCTACAGCTGAAAGCTCTCCGAGAATCATCTGTCTATGAGAATGTTACGCTCTAGATCAAGATTAACGTTAAAGACTAATCACTTTTTTTTTTTTCTGTTTTCTGCTTGGTAAGATTGCTGACTCATCTCTGTCATAGCCGCCCATGCACCCCACGCAGCGCTGTATGCATCATGCTCCCTGGAGCCAGTGGTTTACCCTATCAGTTCTGACGCTCTCCACTTACTGTAAATGGTAGACTAGTGTGGGGTACATGCCTCTATGAAGGGCTTATTTTAGTCTGTTCTGCATGGCAATATCAAAACAAGACCTCTCACACTTCTGCAAAACGTGCTTTAGCATCAAAGCCAGAAACTAAGCTAAGGTTTGGTGTGTTTTGGACTCTTTTATGGGTCATTTTCTCACTTTGCTCTGTAACTTAATATTTTAAATCTAATTTTTGAAATGAAACAACATCTAGCATATTACAATGGATCATTTTGAGTATGTTGTAAAATAACATGCCAGTATTGGAATATGGGTGTGTAAAATATGCATCTTCATACCAGTCCTATATGTTTGCATGTTAGCATTAACATGTAGTGCATTATTTATCTTCAAATATATTTTTACTTTATGTTTAGGTTCATTTTGCATTCTTTGCCAGTTTTATGAAAACTATCACAAAACCAGCTCTTCTTCAGTCATTTTTCGAGTGCTGTTTGTGTTTGCATGTTAGCATTAGCATGTAGTGTATTATTTATGTTAAATTATATTACTACTTTACATTCAGGTTCACATTTGTTTACTTTGTCTTTCCTGGCCAATTTTATGAAAACCATCACAAAATGCTTCTGTAACTTGTTGAGTAGGGTAGACTGAGTATAGTAGAGACACTTTCTGCTTTTTTCATCACTACACAAAAACTAGATGCTGAAATGAAGTGATTTTTCACATGATATTTATTTTGCTTGTGTACTAAAATATCATAAATTGATAATAGCCATAAGTAGTTTATATTTTCCACAATTAGCTCATAAACATGAGGTGCATTTTTGTCTTGACTGTACCCATATGGTGTGGTTGAGACACCCATTAATGCTCTAAAGCTGGCTAACTATTTATAGCAAATGTAATAAATTATAAAGTTGCAGTTTTAAATAATTACACTTTAAAAATAAATTTATTTATTGCAGATTCAGTTAAACAAAACAGGAACAAATATTTAAAACTACAAAAATATATGGCAAACAGTACAAATGTAGACATAATAGTAAAAATAACAATATACATGCCTGTATATTCTATAACCCTACCCCTAAACCTAAGCAACTTTCTGCAGTTTTACATTTTCAATCATTCTGTATGATTTATAAGCTTGTTTCATCATGGGGACCTAAAAAATATTCCCATAAGGTGAATTTACTGGTATTACTATACTTGTGGGGACATTTGGTCCCCATAATGTAGGTAATAGCAGTACACAAACACACACAGCCTCTGTATGCATTTTATTTTCTATGACTGGACTGTTACTTTATACAGTACATAGCAACCTATAAAGGGTGTCTCAACTGTACCCACTTTACCACCTTGTATATTTCTTAAAATGCTATGTAATCCTTTTAACGTTCATGTTAGAAAATATGTCCATTAATAATAGACAGTTGAAATATCGCAAATATCATTTTTTAACAGAATTTGTGTAGCATATGTGTGTAAATGTGACTTTGATCCTATTATCATAACACTGTACAACTAAACATCATGTGAAGCAATAGGGCACCAATCGGGGTACAGTTGATGCACTGTGTCTCAACCGTACCCCACTGACATGCTCGCACGTTTCTCTAGATTATGAAAAGACCTTGGCACATGGCACAATGTCATGAAATATGTCTATTTTTAGCGCGCAGAGTAACGTTTGCAATGATATATGTTAAGTTTAACAATCATAAAAGAAAAATAAGCTATTCATTGTGGAAGGGACATGGTGAAATGAAAATCTCACCTCGGAAAAGTGGAAAGACGCACACATTTCAAATGTCCCATGATCAAAGAGAACACTAATACACGTGTGGAGCAAAAATCACGGCTCGGGGTTCTTGTGTACACAAGTTATTTAAAGTGTTTCAGCGTACACATGTCTCAAATGTACTCAGTCTACCCTACTCTTTGTGTTGTATGTATGTTAGCATTAGGATGTAGCACAATATTTATTTTAATTTATGTTTATTCATACTTCTTCATATTTGTTGGTTGGCTCATTTGTTCACCCTGGCTTTGCATTCCTTGCCAATTTTATGAAAATCATCATGCTCCACCACTGAGTTCGGAATGTAGGCATTCATCTTTAATTTTGAGACCACACCCTTCCCCCGTCAAAGAAACTCTTCTCATATGGGAGATGTTGATATGTATGCATGTCTGTGTGAAAGCCCACAGTTTCACAGAATATGTCCATCAGTTTACACTGTAATGACGCTTACAAACTCGCGTTGTGCCACGAATCGGTCTGTTTTAAACTAAAAGACAGAAAACAGAAGTTTTCTCATGCTGAGAGGTAAGCAGATGTATGTGTTTGAGAAAATATCATATGTGACCCTGGACCACAAAACCAGTCATAAGTAGCACAGGTATATTTGTAGCAATAGCCAAAAATACATTGCATGGGTCAAAATTAGCGATTTTTTTTTTATGCCAAAAATCATTAGGATATTAAGTAAAGATCATGTTCCATGAAGATATTTTGTAAATTTCCTACCCTAAATATATCAAAGCGTAATTTTTGGTTAGTAATATGCATTGCTAAAAACTTCATTTGGACAATTTTAAAGGCAATTTTCTCAATATTTTGATTTTTTTGCACCCTCAGATTCTAGATTTTCAAATAGTTGTATCTCGGCCTAATATTGTCCTATCATAACAAACCATGCATCAATGGAAAGCTTATTTATTCAGCTTTCAGATCATGTATAAATCTAAATTTTAAAAAAAAGAAATGACACTTATGACTGCTTTTGTGGTCCAGGGTCACATTTATGGTGTTAAAAAATAAATAAATGACACAGCAGATAAGAAGAATACATATTCTCTGTTTTTATTTGAGCTCCAAAGGATGAGGCTTATTACTTCTGAACATTCTGGAACATTTGATTACTGTTGCTGTCAGGTAATATTTTTTAGTGGAAGCACAGCATTTAACGAACTCGCTTCAAAAAAGTAACATATCAATACATACATTTTTGGTTGTAATATTTTTTTATTGTGTGGTAACCATTTTATAAAAGCAATAAGGTATGGGAGGCTGTGCTTTATTGTGAATAAGTCACAACTGAAGGGGTTGCAGTGACTAACAACGCCCTTCAGCCGGCATTTATTCACAATACAGCACGGCCTCGAGTACCTTATTGCTTACTCACACACTGCTCCTATTCCATAACTTGTTGAGTACGATTTGTGTTTATATGTTAGCATTAGCATGTAGCACATTAAATTTATCTAAAAATGTATTTTATGTTTAGGCATATTTGTTCACTTTGTCTTTGCATAGTATCATGTAGGGTAGAGAGGGGGAAAGGATTGTGTAATTTTTTTTCAGTGAAACAAGAGTTAAATGTGTTCAGAAAAGTTATCATAGTTTTAGTGACAACGACATAAATTATAAACCAAGTATGAAAAATGTCCAGAGTTTTCATGTTATTAGATTTTTAACAAAACATTAAATTTGTGCAACGCCCCATGGGTGGGGTAAAATGCCCCCCAGTCTGACAAAGCAATTTGCTTTAAACATTTACAGCAAAATCAGAGTACAGGCAGTTTTAGCTTAAAATTAAAAAAGAATATAATCAATAATTATGAATTACAAAATTATAATAGTCTATTTGAAAAAAAAAAAAGTTAGCTGATGATAACTGGCTAGCTAACTAGCTACCTGATGCTAACTTGAGGTAATTTTTAAACATAAAGTCCAAATATTTTTATTCAACCAACTAGTTAGAATACATTTGATGGAAAAACAAAGGATTTGATGTTCAGAACAGAGTAACTACAGTAATTGCCCATTGCCCCCCTGGGGGCGTTTTACCCCACTGACTATGTTTGAGAAAAAAATCATGTCATTCTGAAAATATAATTATATTTTTATTAAATAACACGTACTCCCTATCTACAGGCCCAACTGTTCTCATATCATATATAACAGTGATGTTCTACAAAACAACAAGCTTTAAAACACTTATTTTCTTACTGCTGAAAATTACATCATTTACTGTGAAATCTGTTTTCTCTCCAGCACATCACCGGCGTAAGCTTCATGGTGAAAACTTCTACTTCACTCTTGTCAACTTAGTCCATAGTTACAATCAAAGTTTATCTTGACTTTATCTTGTGGTTATTTTGGGAAAAACAGTTGGGGGGTGTTTTCCCCCACCCTGTTTATCTTAAAATGTATTATTACTTTATGTTTAGGTTCATATTTATTCACTTTGGCTTTGCTTTTCTATTTTCTACTTGCTATGATTTAAAATGCACTAATTTAAATCTTGTGAACTATTTAGTAGAGCTAGGATACGAATTGGGACTTAGCCAGTGTTTCTCTGAATGAAAACACAGCCCTGCCTACAGCGAAGCAGCTAAAGATAGACCGGAGGAGGGAACTGTTTTTCCCACACTATACTGGGAAAAATCCAAAGGGTCCATGGGAAATGACGAAGGTCACATAGACTTCCTTTTCTATCAGAGAGACAACAAATTTATGGAAAATAATATAAAGTGCAACAGTAGGAATGTAGTTAACCTAGCAAGATCATTCATTCACACCGGTTGACACATTAAGTAGACTGTTGAATGTTCATACATAACTTTGTCTAATTCTGTAAGTTTTTTCCTCTTATATATATATATATATATATATATATATATATATATATATATATAATCTTATATATGTGTGTGTGTTAAAGTTAAAGTAAACTAGCCAAAATTTAAATAACTTTAGGTTTTTAGTTTTTTTTTAATATATTTTATTTTATTTCAAGTAACAAACATATTTTTAAGGTTTTAGTAAGCTAAAATTTCCATTACACTCTAAAAATGCTGGGTTAAATACAACCCAGCGCTGGGTAAAATATGGGCAACCCAGCAATTGGGTTACTGACCAGAAGGTTGGGTTAAACATTTAACCCAACTGTTGGTTGAAAACAACCCAGCTTGTGTTCTGTCCAATATTTACCCAGCACTGGGTTTTATTTAACCCAGCATTTTTTAGAGTGTAGTATCTTTAATTGCACTGTACAGTAACACTCACAAAATGCATGATTTTGAGGAAAAAAAGGTAATGAATATAATCTATATTTAAAGTAAGAAAAACATGCATCAAATGGTTAAATTTGCTGACCTAGTAACTGCATAGACGTACAGCAGTAAATACATGACATGTACTAGAAGATCTATTGTTTATAGCTTCAAAGACGCAGTCCATTTACAGGATCTGCACACCAAGAACATAAAACAAAACTTTGAATTATTCAAGACAAATAAACAGAAGGTCTGATGGCTCTCTGCCATCTGAGTGGAACAATATGAAAAGCTTCCAGTATGCCTGCACCATTCAGACTGCACTCTTGGTAATGAATCACCACAATCACAGCACAAACAGATTCATCGCCTTAAACTAGCAAACTGACGCACAGGGCCAATATCAAAGTGCTGTTGATGTCATGTGTTGTAATATGTCAATGCACCACAGACTTTGAGGCACATTTTACAACAAACGCTTTGCAAATGTGTTTAAGGTTTGGTAGAGTGCCAACCCTGCGCTACTATCACAGTGAAATATCTTGATTTCGGTTACACAACTATGATGTGATATCACTCTATTTTTTAAAGTCAGCAAATCAGAAGGCAAGACCAAATAGAAGGTAAACAGATCTCAATTAGAAAGATTCCTGCGCAGCTGCTTGTCATAAGGCCGTCCAGCCTGATGGCATGTTGTAAGTATTGATTAGATATTGACTTACCATTCACTGCTTCTCTTGACAGTCGCACTCACAGCACTGAACAATACAACGGAAGAACAAATGGACCAGAAACAGAGGAACGCAAGCTTTCCTCCCCCTCACACACACCCATCTCGCAGGACCACAGGGATCTAGATGACTCAAAGAGCTAAAGAGAGCCAAAGGCCAACGGAACGGAACGATTCATGAGGCGCTGACTCACAAACCACCGCTTCCTCTCTACCACATGCCTCTCATAACTGCACAGATGACTGGTCAAGTTCCCACAGCACTGCATGGGAGGGCAGTGAGGGGCCAGAGCTCAGAGGAGACAAACACTGACCCCTGACAAACTTCAGAGAGCGTGTGTGGGAGAGAGAGATTGCGTTAAAGTAAACCGACAGAAACCAACCCATGACAAGAATGCAGAATCAGTTCAGTGATCTCCAACCAGAGCAGAAGGAAAATCACGGCTAACAAAAAGAAGTTCTTTAGCCAACGTTCTGAAAACGTTATTTCTATATGTTCTCGGAACGTTCAAAATATTCAAATTTTTAAAATGAAGGGGAACGTTCCGTTTCGCCAACATTATGGGAATGTTACTTTTGAACGTTCTCAGAACTATTTGAAAGTAGTAAGCAGTAACATATGAAAAAAGTTAAACTAAAATGCTTCAGAAAAAATATTCCATGGACGTTTAATGTTTTGAGAACGTTATTAAAGACCAGATAAACATTCTATTAATGTTACTGGAAGAACGTTTGTTCGTAACTTTCAGAGAACCTTGCCAGAACGTCATTTAAATGTTTAATTTTGATACATTTTTCAGAAAACAAGGCTTAATATCTTATATAAGTAAATGTACACTGTAACCTGGAATTATTCATTGAAATGAATGTATGCTGGTTCAGTGATGTTAAATAATATTTTTGATTTAAAACCAATTTATAATGCCTTTTTTCAGTGTACTGTATATTGGTTTAATAGAAAGCAAGAAAAAATGCAAACACTGACTCTCCGAACATGAAGCAAACTGATTTTTCAAAAAATGCAGTCATGGTTTTTATAAGATCATGTGACTGTGAATAAATGAGGCTGTGATTTTGACCTTCAGATGAGTCAAATGCTACAGGCAGTTTCAAACTGCACTTTAAACTATTTGGTTTCTGTCTGAGAGTTAGATTAGTGACTATTACATGAAACAAGAAGGTTTTTAGATTTTCTGAAGAAATCGTGGGTGGTGTTTGGATGAGCACGACTCACAGGCAAGATGCGAGGGTGTTGTGGGTGGTAGTTAGGGCGTTGCTATGTGGTTGTGAGAAGTGTTTGGATTGCAGTGCTGTGTGGTTGCTAGGGTGTTCCCGGTGGTTGTTTACTGACCCAAGAGTCCACCCAAAGAGTCCACCCTCAAGTATCTGAGACATTCAGATCTCTAGATGTGACTTGCATCCCCACATTTAAGTGCAAGTATAATGTTTAAAAACAATGAATGCATGGTGAAAGTCTGATCACTGATGAGAAATACAGTAATAGCACATCAAACCTCAAACAAGCATGAGGTTTTTAAAGTGTCAATCACACAAAAAAAGCAAAACAGCGGCATATAGAATTATGTAGCAAAGTTTAATACTTGGGGCTTTGGATTGGTAAAAATTAATATAGAAATATACAGAGAATATATTTAGAGAGAGAGCGAGAGAACACACACACACACACATTTCTGTCTGGGCTACTGTCAAATATGAATGACAATTAGCATACAGTTTGGATTGGCGGTATGGTTCTGTTCTGGGCAAGAACAGTGATAACCCCACAGGGTAACAGAACAGAACCAACATAAATGTATTGCAGATATCATTAATGTTCAATAATTTAATGTACACATTTTATAAATTAGCCTGATTCAAAAGAGAATCAGAAGGCTGAATCCTGACTGTACGAGAGGAGGATCTGGGGATGGAGGAGGGTCATTAGCTATTGAGCAACGCGAAAGCTGCTGATAATACTGAAGGACCTTATAATGCTGAGGTAGGTATTGTATTCCTAGTAGATGAGAATCAGCTGATGTGAGCTTGACTAACGTGACCTGCCAGAACTAACGCTACGCTTGATATATAAAGACACAAATTAAGAATATATATATATATATATATATATATATATATATATATATACAGAGAGAGAGAGAGAGAGAGAGAGAGAGAGAGGGAAAGAGAATATATACATAAACACACACACACAAAATATTTTATTATATGTGTGATTTTATAAATATTATTATCTAAATATATATTTTCAAGAAATATTTTTATATAATATTTGAAATATTCATATAATATATATATATATATATATATATATATATATATATATATATATATAATAAAATAATTTCTAAAATTACATATATAATTTTAACTTTTTGCTAATTATAAAGCTTTTTGCTTTTTAGATACTGGTTTTTTGTTTTGTTTTTGCTTTTGTTTTTTTGTGACATATGTGACATATGACAAAGAGGTTAATTCACTATTGTATGTTTGTGCCATATATTTGTGGTTCCAATTTAGCAACAATACTTACTGAAATAATTGACTATTTCTCTGTTCATCTGCTTGCTTTTCAGACCATGTTGGATTTACTTGGCAAATTCATCTGAGAAGTATATCATTCCTCAAACAAAAACAAAACAAAGCAAAAAGGTATAAAGCTGAAAAAAAAAAACAACAGAGAGAAGGTCATAGCGATCAAGCTGTGCTATTTGACCGCGCGCATTTGAAGCTGCTGTGCAGTAATGAGTACTGTACTGACTCATTATGATGCGGCTTCTTCACCCCCTCAATGATCAGACCTTCTCTGTTTCAGTTTCACATATCACAGTGCACAGTGTCATTTAGGGTGAACTTTACAGCACGCATACATCACATACCTCACCTCATGCATTGCTGCATCTGGAATTGTTCACATAAAATAAATAATGTTACAATTAATCAAAGATGTGAATTAAGCATCTCACCCTAGTCTCATCCTCAGACCACCTACTGGCCTTTCACTGACCGTCTTATACTGAACAGAAAAAAGAACAACCACTTTCTTGATCTGGCAAGCTCTAAGTTGATTGGCTGGCTTTATGCCATGAGTAAAGGGTTTGCCAAGAAACTTATAAGTCACTTATAAGGCACTTTCGAGGAAGAAAGACTCACTGGATTTGCTCAGTTTTGCCAGATTAGTAAATATCCCTGACTGTCTTGAATGAGCTGTAATATATAGACTTGTACAACTAACCTCATCCTGACTAAACCTGTTGGATAATTTGTTACATTCCACTTGTTCACATTTGAACCAAACCATCCTCTTGAGAATTCGTAATACATTGTATGAGATGACAAAATGGCCAACATAGGCTCACTGGAAAAATGTGCCTCTACCTACAGTTTTGCAAAACTCAAAAACCATACCTATATATAATTCACTGTGGTTTGCAGCTGAAATTAACACTAGTGGCAGAAAAACAGCAACACTTTTATACTTTTCACACAATTTATAATTAATAATGTAAAATTTATACATGTTGAAGTTTGTGTCACATAACCAGCCTCATATGAATGTTGTTTTTGGTGTAGTAAACTTGCTCGATAGCACCCCTGGTACAACACTGCACTTGCGAGATGAAGTGTTAATGAGGCCCATGAAACACAAGTGACGATAAATGAGCTCAAAGACTTGTAGAAGCAAGCTAAAATTACATGATTGCTTAAGCAAACACGTTTTAATCTCATGTTTGCTTTTCTTAACATTATCGGTTAGATTTAGGGTTGGTTTACTGGGTGGTACGTCATTCTCAGACGCAATGCAGCATTAACCTTTTAGCGTCACTCACTGAACATTACATTTCCAAACTGCCAAAATAAGTGCAACAACCAACATAACAAAACATTCCCAGAGTCATATTCATCTGTTTCTGATAAAGCTTTCTGTGAAAGCTGAATTGGATATTTCGCTTTGAAGTTGTCGCAAAATGTGCAAGAAGCAACGTAATATCATTTTGCCGAAATGTCACCGCAGACACATTTTTCCAGTGGTATGTGATAGTGCAAGTTAGTGTGTGCAAAAAAAAAAAACAAAAAGCAACATTCACAGAATTTTGGCTAATGTTCTGGCAAAGTTATGAACAAATATTCTTCAGGTAATGTTGATAGAATGTTTATTTTGGTCTTTACTAATGTTCTCAAAACGATAGCACACAAATGTTATTTATACATCGCTCATGGAACATTTTATTTCTGAAACATATTAGTTGGGCATTCATCGAATGTTTTTTTTTAAATGTTACTAGTTTTAGAATGTTTAGAGAACATTCAAAAGTAATGTTCCCATAATGTTTGCAAAATTCCAAAATTGAATTTGAATTTTTTTAAAAAAATATTTAAAAACCTTGACGTTTTTGCAGTTCAGAGAACATAACATTTTCATAACTTAATGGGAACGTTAAGCAAAATGCTCTTAGAACATATTTTTGTTAGCTGGGTTAAAGCTAACCATAAAATCCAACACTAAACTTAACCTTAAATGTAATAAGAAAAAAATCCTTTTCGTAAGATCAGAGTACATCTAATTTTCATTTTTCACAAGTTGTCAAGAGACTGTGTTTATTTGCCCTATTTGGTTTTGATGAACTTCTCTCTTAAAAGTGAGTAAAACACCTTAAAAACGAAAGATCTCAGAGGCAGCGCTCCAACATGTGGCCTCAGTCCTTAGTCCAGATCCCATTCCGCTGTCACAATAAAGACAAGAAGGCCAAAAAACTGTTACATTATAAGTGTTTAGAGATGATCAGAGAGAATCTAAACTATCTGAAACACTCATGGTATGACGGCACACAGGAAAAGACTTGGCTAGTCAGGAAGCGAGTCATAGTCACTTAATGCTCGATTCCCATCAAGTTTTTAGATCTATAACTACTGAATTTCCTGTGCTGTGCAGCAGAGACTCTGAAAACAAACACACTGGGGGAGGAGGAGACGGAAGAATAGAAATGAATGAGATCCATCAGTCCGGCTCCTGCAGACATCTGGGAGGAAATGCAGAATCTGCGAGTCACATCTTAGATTTAACCTCATCTTTCTGTCAAGACACTGAAAGACATCTTAAATCAGATCATTGTAAGAGAACTAAAGGGTGAGAATTAAAATATCTGCACCATTAGTGGCACCAATGATGACCAATGGCTCAAAGTTAAATTTTTTGGTAAAATACCTGAAATAAGGTCAAGATCAACATATATTCTACAACATAAAATACGTCAGTAATACCCCACTCGTGATGTTTTAAGCTTCGATGTGTCTTGAAAAAGGCAAACAAGTATCTAAATGAGACTACGGAGGTTGTCAGACGTTAAACATCATCACACCGAACAGATAAACTCATAGTTGCTTTTAGCTTTGTACTTCTGCTGATTGTATTTAGGCTTCAGAATTCATAAAAGTTGTGTTTATTTGAGATGATTATCTTGATGAACTAAATGTAAATTTATGTTTACAACAGAGCTTCTTTTCAGCATTAATCCACGAACCAATGGGAAAATCCTATTGGGTTTTTGTTGAGTGCTGCCCCACAAAGGTGAAACGCAGTAACTACATTTTTTGTTACTTGAATCTATGCACAAATTCAGAAAGAATAAAAAAATCAATTAAAATACTTTGCAACCTACTAGTGGTTTGCTTACTGTTTTCTCTGCATATTAAGGCAAGTATATGCAGGGAAAAAAGCGTAATTTTAGTTAATTTTGAGATTTTGGGCTTTTTTGCTTTCATAGCATGTCTTCTTTCAGATTAGTGGAAAGAACGCCTCCAAAATACACATTTAAGTGCTTATTACACTTCATCTATATATATTTGCATATGTAGATTTTAATTACCGTGTATCTTTAAAGGGCCATTTACTCAAAATAAGTTTTTTTTCTATTTATACAGACATAAATACAGTTTTATTTCCATCTACGAGGTTTTTACAGAGTGGATTGTCTATATATCATCCACCTGATTTATATAACATGTTATACTAAAATAATGTTGTTTGTTTTGTTTTGTTTTTTGTCAACAAATTAAAACAATTTTGAACATGTTTTATCCAATATTCATATTTTCTGTTCTGGAAATACATATGTAATGCATATGCCTCATGTGCATATTTATACATAACATTTCAGACAGCTTGTAAAACAAAACAATTGTCTTAATGTATTGTGATTAATCAACCGGGGGACTTTTAGTTTTTTATCTAGTCATCATTTACTCACCCTCATGTCGAATGTATTTCTTTCTTCTGTTGAACACAAAAGAAGACATTCTGAAAAATGTTGGTAACCAAAAAGTTGACGGTAGTCATTGACTTCCATAGTAGGGAAAATATACAATGGAAGTCGATGGCTACCGTCAAGTGTTTGCATACCAACAATCTTCAAAATATCTTCTTTTTCGGGTGAAGGATCCCTTTCAAATTTTAGCCTGTTCACCTACAGTAAAACTGGGATATGGAAAAGTATTATGACATTTAAAAAAACTACTTTCACCTTTAGTAAAACACACTAACATGAGCTTCATGCCCTTCGGTCCCATTTCACACTTTCAGGTGTTTATCTGCTATAAAAATGCATCCGCTTTCAACTCCTACCACTCGCAGTTTACCTGGTAAATGGTTTTAAAAGTTGAAAAATGAAACTGGAACATTTTGTGGTGACATTTGTACTGACTAAAACAAGCAGTGTCTATTACATCAACAGGAACTGAACATCATTTGCATCACAAAACAGGCTGAAGAGGATTTTACTGTTCCTCTGGCCCATGAGGGACTGCAAGCTTCCTACACACTAATGCCAACGCATCAGGCATGCAGGAATGTCTATAACAAACTGAACACAAATGAGCAGTCAATAAGTGTCAGTAAAGACGGCTGGGGCTCATTAAGGACACTTCCCCTCCTGTCCCGCGTGCAGCTGCGTCTCTCATGCTCCGACCCTGTGAGAACAAACTCTGGATTCATTCTCACTGCAACCCGCACAAAACCTCTGATCAATACTCTCCTGTTACACGCTCCTCTCCAGGGACACGGATACTCTAGAGCGTCCCATCAAACCCTGAGAGCGGCATGTCAAACACAATAGGCTCTCTCCGCTACAGAGGAGCTCTAAAGAAAATCAATAATCATTTGAGTGAGCTCATATGACCGCTGTATTTAATCCTGCAGAGGATCCAGGGCAGCGTGATGATTGATACCCGTTTCACACGCAGGTTTGCTGGCTGTTCATGGGAGGCCGGGACAGAGCAGGTTTACTAGAGTAAAAATGACATTGTTGGAGTGCAGGAGTGAATGAACGCATTAGGAAGAGAAGGAAAACAGCAGCGGTCTGCTGCTCATGCTGATCTGTATAACTAATTACTAGACCGTGTTTGACACATGATAATGTATTCAACTACTATTGACTGTCTTTTGTTTTTTCTTTATATATCATAAAATGTACTCCCAAAAAAATGGTAAAATGATATTCCAAAGAACATCAAAGAATACCACACTTGCAAGTTTTTTTTACATATATTATATTATATTATATCATATTATAATACAAAAAAGTACTAGCATAGTATCTTATAGTATGATTACAAAAATTAAATATTTTACAAAAAAAGTTATATATTATATTTGTAAAATTATCAATTATAATTAAAAATGAAATTATATATATATATATTATATATAATATAAAAGGTACTATCATAGTATTATATTAATATATATTTACATAATTTGTGTGTGTGTATGTATATACTGTATATATATATATATATATATATATATATATATATATATACATACATACATACATATGTATAAAATTATAAAGAATATATATACATATATCATTGTTCTTTTATATTAAATATGTATTTATATAATATATAATATAAAAAAGGTACTATCATATTATGACCATCTGATACTGTCAATGTACCAATGCACCACCACAGTACTTTTTTATATTACACTAATATATACCATAATACTGTATTGATTACCATATACCATATAATTTACATATAATGTTGTTTTCATAGTACCCAAATGTAATTCTATCAATACCATGGTACTATAAATGTTAGAAAATGGTGCTATGACTAGCTACTACATTCAAAATGCTGCAGGACATGCAGAAACATCTATAATAGTTTATGATTGACAATACTTCCTGTAGTGATTATTAACTCTATAACTATATGGCAAGTTTACATTACCAAGGGCCATATGTCAGAAATGTTGTAAATACTGCCACCTAGTGGACAAAACTAGAGGACCTAGAGGAACTACAGGACTTCATGTGTCACTGCTGATTACATCATTAACTGATAAACCACTATCATAAAATATATACATACCATTTTTATGTATAAATGTACTTTTGTTGAAATAAAATATTAAAATTACTTGTTTTATTTTATTTAAATAGTTGCTTTTTATTGTAATTACATAGTTTCTTCACAAGCTAAAATCAAAGTCAAATATGAAAAATGTATTTGTCTATATTTATATTACACTGTACATAATCATAGAGTTTAAATGTCTTTATTTAAACTGAACACAATGTCTATACTTCTATGCCACAAAATAAGATTAGACTATAAGATTAGATATGGTAGTAGATCAAAATGCTTGGGTTTTTATAAACATGATTTTTTAAAATACTGGAAACAATCACTGTTTTGGCAGTACATAATATAAAATTAAATTACTTTTACCTCAGATGAAGTTCAAGTTAGTTGAGAGAAATGTCCACTAGATGGCAGAGAAACCTAGGAGAAAAATGAGGCCCTCAAAATTCATCCCGCTCACACCACAGCAACAGCAAATGGGCCACATGTCTAGTTTTCTAATCATCTAGTATCTATCAGATGTGCATCATTTTACAGATATATGCATTCCTCAAACCTTTTTTGGTTCCTTTTTCTAATCTGACAGATCAGACAAAAATCAGGCCCAGCGATTCAGAGGTTTCCCTCTCGCATACTCAACCTCAGAGCCAAAAATGAATTGCATCAAACTTTAAAATATGAGGTGTGATCTAGATCCCCTGAAACACCGAACTTACTGTCGAGCGGTGTCAGATCACATAGTCATTTCAAACCCATCTGAAACAGAACAATAGACACAGCGAGCCTTTTTTATGAATGTAAGTTTCAATGCTACCACTTCCGCCTCTCTACGGCCACCAGTAACAGGTTTTACTGGAAACCAAGGTTGCCCGACTAAAAGTAGACATGGAGGCAGTGTAAAATGACAGGGAACAAATGTGACCTTAAAAATACACAACTTCTTAGAGTGCTTACTTTCAGTTCAATATCTAGTCCTTCTTTCACTTCAGATATGTAAATTACCATGAACACAAGTAAAACCAGACTGTAAATTGTCACTGCACAGTCATTTAAAACACCTGCTTGCAGTGCCATGTTACAGTGACAGTATAAGATGGTACAGTATTCTGATGTACGCAAAAAAACAGTACAGGGGTCTAAAAACTAGAGTAATATACCATTAGTGGGCTACTTTTGTGTGTGTTAGGCTATATCTGAAACCAGCACGTGCTGGTTTTAGCTGGGAGACCATTTTAAACCTGCTAAGGCTGGTTTAAGATGTTTGTAGAGTTTCACTCATTTTCTAGATTTTGCTCACGTTTGATAAATGATGTTGTGAGGGCACTGGAAATCACCTCTGTGTTCAGATTGGTGCATATAGGGCCGCGGCTACTAAACCACATGAATGGGCGATGAGAGGAAGTTCCATAAGACGGTTAAACATGACACGCATAAGAGGAAAAACATCTTCAAAAGTGAGGGATTGTAGCGCTTTCTCACACTAAAAGGGTCAAAAGGTGATTTCAAGTTCGCTGTCAAACGTTTAGGGGCGCGTTCCGTCTGCGCTACGCGTCTTATGAACGTCTTTGAATGTTGCGTCGCGTCGCGTCGCGTTTGATCAGCGTCACCGGCGCCGTTTGAATACATAGATGGAACGAATACCAAAAATACTAGTTTGTATTTCCATTCGGCTATAAACAAGTTTTTGGCGTGTTCATAAAACTGCCTGTAATAGCACACAGCAAGGGAAACACATATATTCATGAAGGCATCAAAAGACACGCGTCAGCTACAAACTTCTACCAGAAACTGGCTGTGTGCTCCCTAGTTTGTTATCTAGGAAGCCAGCACACCGTTTGACACACAGCCAATATGCGCGCTCTTTTCTACCCAGATACAAACGCTTAAACGACGTCGCGTTGACAGCCGCGGGCCGCGCCCCCTCGCTGTGACGTAGCTGCCTGGAACTACTAAGTACGTGACTCGACACAGTAACTAACCACAGACCGGGCCTCGCGTAACGGGTCAAACGCTTCGCAGCTGGATAAGAAATAGGTTTTTATACAGGGACTCAGCTACAGGTGAAATTCAGAGACGTTTGCATTATTCTAGACTCGTCATTCCACGCGAAAACAGCATGTATGCACGCTTGCCATATGGAGCCGTGCATAGCTATTCCAATTAAGTGTCTTTTCTGAAGAGGAACAGGAAGTCAGAAACACTATCTCATGCTTGCACCGCAGGCTTCCTCTTATCTTCATCGAGCGCCCAATGAGAATAAAATGACCCGAATAACTCAATGCATCTTATGTAAGAAAGCCTGCAACATTTCTTTGCAAATGACAGTATAATATAATGCATACTAAGTATGCATCGATTAAAAATATATATATATATAATACGGAGCGTGTTTATCTGACAGTGCTTTAGAAGAGCTACAGACTTGGTGATGGGAGGAACGCATTAGTGCACGCTCAAATTCTGACTCATTTTTATACTAGAGTAGAGTGCATCTAACCGTAAAAGTTTAAAGATGAATCTAAAATGCAAAAGAAATAAGAGCAAAATCTTATAATTATCATGAGATTTTTTCCCCGTGAATACTCAATACTTAAGTCAGTGCATTAGTGAGTTTAATGTGCACTTACCCCCAAAACTGCTTGAGAATGGAGCTGCAGTGGTGCGCACAAGTTACCAAGTGACTTTGGAGAGACTTTGCGCAGATGCGCACTCAAGTTCCACTGCGAATGTTCAAGATGTCCCCTCTTCCTCTTCTTTTTCCTTTGAAATAGTGGTTTCAAGCGTGTTTCTTCACTTGAGTCATTCATGTAGAGTCACAGGTCCACACACAGACTTTCTCTTGAGCGCTCTTGGTGACGCCCACTTCACCCGACACAGTTTGCCGCAACGATTCAAAATCTGTCTGTAGGTTGTGAATGAATAGAGTCTCAGTTAACGCCTTGACGACGGTGACTTCAGTTTCCTGGGTAAAACAATCTGTTTAACAACTCCATGATGCATTGGGCACAATGAGCTCATTGTGATGTGTGGCAGAAATAAAAAAATCATATGGGTGAGGTTTGGTGAACTGGCATAAAACGTTTAGACTTTTTAAAATAAAAGGAAATGCACATTGCATTGGTTAAGTCAATAAGACATAACATATTCCACATAAAACTATAAGAAGATGATTGTTTTATATGCCTTCATTTCATGATATTCATTTCACAACAGGAGCTTTAAAATAAACTGCAAAAAAAGTAGACAAAAACCAAATAGTGACCAGGTGCGGCATCTAAAAACATTCACTTCACCTCAATTTTTAACCTAAAATCTAAGAAAAAAGTCAACATCCAAGTTCCAACAACTGAACCAGACCCAGTTTTTTTCACTGCAGCATTGTAAAGCGTGGGAAAAATTTGGGCGTGCATGGGAATTCAAAACGCAATGCTTTCTGAAAACCTGTTCCTGCATGTTTTAAATGCTTGTTGAATTCAAGGTCACAATGAGGAATTAAAACCATCCGATTTGACGTCATCTGTAACATAAAACTACATGCATATGTACTCAGTACATAAAAGAAGACTTTCCCACACTGTACATTTGAATGTATTGTGACGTCACAGAAGAACAAAGGGAAGTCCTAAAGCTTCCCTTCATTCTGACATGACTAATCATGCCAAATATAGACGTGGGGCTCCAGACCAGGGGGATATCCGATCACATTCAAACACAGACAGTGCGCTTCACTGTGTCAGCGAGGGCTTGCCAAAAATGCTGCATGCACAGACATAAATATGTTGAACGTCAAGCTGTTTTCGAAGCACAAAAACATTCTCAAATCCCTTCTGCCACAAGGTTTCACAACATCATTTTTCACATTCCAATCATCTCACATCTGGTCTCAAAGTTTGCCTTCCTTCCTGAAATGCACATGAACAGAGTGACAGTCAAACACTGGGACACAATATAAAAACTCTTTAAAGACGACTCATGTTAACCTTTCATACAAACTGAATCTTCTCAAATAAGCTTCAAATGTCTGTTGTTCTCCAGATTCGGTACAGCTCTCATGATTGAAGGTTCAGTAATCACAGGCGTCACTGTTCAGGAATGTCCAGACACGTGAGCAGCGGTTATTTCAGGGCAGATTTCCTTCATCTAGACTTTATACGTGGCCTCCCAAAGCTTGCACAGCCTTCTGGGACGTCGTTTAACTCGAACTGAGCTCATTTAAGTAATTCCAGAGGGAACAGCGCAGAAATGAAGCATTCAAACACTCACCACACACATACACAAGAGTTTATCTGATCACAAAGCATGGGTTTCCTGAACAAGTCACTGGCATACCGATGCCCAGTCACCCTTTACGTTACTCCCAACCACACAGGAAGTACTATAGAGAAGCTAAGAGAGGGTATGAAACTCTGAATATGCTTCAAGTCCAAGTGGTGCACTCCACACTGACGAATGGGAATTTAAAGCTGTAGCGTGCAACCAAATGGATTTCCAATCTTTGTGTTTGATTGGTCCGACGCAGCAGCATTGGCTCAACCGATGGTGTGGGTTTGGTAGACGGGGAGAGTGTTTGAAACCATTACTTTTTGTTGCCAATAATGGCACAGAAAGTTCACAATGAAGATTTAAGTAACTTCCCCCTTTGTTGCAGCTCTCAAATCTCATTCACGCTTTTACATACTCCAACTCGGCAAGTTACATTCATGTTTGAGTGTGAGAGTCCCAGTTAACTCCTGGACAAAAGTAACTTCAGTTGCCTGGATAAAACAATCTTTTTAATAATTCCAGGATGCATCGGGGCCCAATGAACAATGTGGCTTGGTGACCTGTCATAAAATGCACTCCAGCATTGGCTAGTCAACTACAGTTGGATGATTTTAACATTATGCATGCAGACGAAATAACGAGAGACTGTATGGAACATTTGTTAAGACATTCGCTAAACTATTAAAGGAATAGTTCAGCCAAAAAATTTTTTTTAGGTCATTCAAGATGTAGATGAGCTTACATCACTTGCTCACCAATGGATCGTCTGCAGTGGAATGGGTGCCGTCAGAATGAGAGTCCAAACATGATAAAAACATCACTATAATCCACACCAGTCCATCTTTAAACTGTTGCTTTTGGCCAAAATACAAGCCCATAATTCATAATAACGCTTCGTCTGGTGAAAAAGTCCATGCCCTGTTGTCTCTCACATCAAAATCCACCAGCATATTTGTTTAGGACTGTTTTGAACCGTTTCTGCTTGTAAATGGTGCTTGATCTGTGCATTTTTCTCTCCTGATTCAGACAAGATGACTTTTTGGAGAAACTAAAAGTTTAGACTGGTATCATGCGAATTACTTCTGGATTATTGTGATGTTTTTATCAGCTCTTTGGAAACTCATTCTGACGGCACCCATTCACTGCAGAGGGTGCGCAAGTAATGTAATGATACGTTTCCATGAAGAAACAAACTCATCTACATCTTGAATGGCCTGAGGATGAGTATATTTTCAACAAATTTCAACTAATTCAACTAACTTTTAACATAACTACATGAAAACTAATGCTGTTTGATGTCAAACCTTACAGAAATGCATGCAAGCATAAATGAGATTTAAGCACTGCAGTGAAGGGGAAGATTTTCAGTGAAAAACTAATCATTTTAACACATCACATGACTTTAGAATACTTGGAAATGCACAAGTCACGAGGACTAATTTAATGGTGCTTTTTTCAGGCCTTTTTAGATCTAGCCCTTGAAACTATTATACTGTATGAAAAGAGGCCAGTTTTCTCCATTTGGGCTTTCAGTTTCCATTTCTCCATTTTTCTGAAGAAACCCTTTAATAGAAAATGAAATCACTGGTCGTATTACCCTTCAAAAATGTGAACCAAAAAGGGTCTCATATCCTTATGGCTTCTACGCAAGTCTTCTGACTTCACATGAAGTTTCTATCACTTCGCATTTTTTAAACAGCAAGAGTTTCAGCAGAACTTTCACTTCAGTGTGGTTTAGTTCAGTAAAATAGTTACACAGTAACTGAAAGCAGTATTCAAAGCACAGTACAGCCCGAGCTATTTTAAACAGCAACGTGGCTATTCAAATAGTGTGGAATGTGAGAGGGTGTGTGGTGATGTGTTCCTGGCAGTGGGGTGGTTTTCATTTATACAGGAATGCTTGTGTGATGCTTGTTTTGCTGAGCCACAGTAAATAAGGGGAAAGACAGAAGAGCCATGTGGAAGAAAAGAACAAATGCAAACAAGATTTTTACATTTCATGATGGAAATGTGAACGGTGGATGCCATGCCCATGCAAAACCTGTCATCATGACGCCCATGTGCACTGGGCGGTTGTTTACTGGCCCAATTCCCTAAAGGCTCTAAGCTCTAGATATGACTCGGGATCCCTCTATAGGAGTACATAGGATCCACCAGGTGAAAATAACAATAATAATAAGCAATTAGTAAAGTAACAAATATTCTAAAAAGAAAAGTTGTTATAAAAATAAATAACCAATTATTATTAAAATACATACATACATATATATATATGTATGTATGTATGTATGTATGTATGTATGTATGTGTGTGTGTGTAATATATATATATATATATATATATATATATATATACACACACACACACATATGTGTGTGTGTGTGTGTGTGTGTGTAAATAAGTAAAAAATATATAAGTAAAAATATATGTTTTTATGTTTATATTTAAGTTTAATTTGAAAGTTTTAGTAATTATTTGACTTGTGCTTTCATCATTTTTTGTAGTTTTTGTTTTTATATACTGGCATTTCTATATACTTTTAATTAACACCAGTTTTAGTCATTTTAGTAACTCAATTTAAACTTAATTTTATTTCAACTAGCTGCCAAAGCAACATTTCTAATTAAGTTTTGTGAATTTTTTTTTTAATCTAATATTTA
The DNA here is from genome assembly GCA_021397915.2 of Tor tambroides. Taxonomy (NCBI): domain Eukaryota; kingdom Metazoa; phylum Chordata; class Actinopteri; order Cypriniformes; family Cyprinidae; genus Tor; species Tor tambroides. The sequence continues at coordinate 57,171 of JAFVLL020044405.1, read as the reverse complement.
TATTTTATCTTATTTCAGCTTTATTTCAATTACTGATTTTTTAAAATAGTTTTAAATGAGTTTAATAGTTAACAATAACAACAGTGAAAGTAACAGCACACCTCTCCTCAACAAGACGCATGATTTGAGGAATAATTCATGTCCTGGTGCAGTTATTGCAACAAAGTTTAATAGTTATGTTTAGTGACTTAAACCCCTAATCTTAAGGGGCGTTCACATATACAATGATTTTCACAAAAGAAGTGACTGGTAAGTCATTCTTTTTCATGATGTGAATTAATGATTTCCAAGCAGTTGACAGCTAAATCCTATGCAAATGAGCAGTGACATGATATGAAGACTGCCAGTGTTGGATCCAGCAACTGAGATGATGTTGCATGTGTGAAAGCCCCTTAATAGTAATGTTTGCCTCGGCCAAAAAAAAAAAAAAAAATCCCCTGCAAAACTGACAAAACCAGACCAGAACAAGTATTTTTTATTTAATACAAGCCAGCCATACTTTATGAAAATCATTTCCTCAAGTCATATTTATTGACTGAATTATCATAGATACAAATATAGTTACAAACTATTTACAGGTCAAAACAGGGGTGAGCAAACCTGTTTCTCCAGCGCTTCTAAGACACAATCATGTGATAAAAATGTCCACACAATAAATCTTGCAGTGAGTTCCTGTGGCCTGTAAGGACAAGGCAACCATGACCCTGCGGTACCTGGATAAGGAGAAGGTTGGTTGACCTCCAGGAATTGGTGGGTTAAACTCCAGAATCATGTTTCTGAAGGAGCAGAGGACTCAAACGCAGCAGGGCACGTACAGGAACGCCCAACTGACTGCTCTTGAGCAGCAGCTCTGGAAAACAGGAACATCCTGTACAGAGAGATCCGAACGATTATGTTAGGAGATAAAGTTCAAGAAAGGCTGACTATGGATCAGTGCAACATTTCAGAGCATACTGATCAGATATCCAGTGCTATAAGGAATAACTGAACTAAAAGTTACATTTTTCTCATTACTTATTCTTGCTCATGTCGTGCCGAAAAATATGACTATTTCTTCTGTGGAGGGGCTGTACTCCAAACAAAGCACGAAGGCCCAGATTTTTTCACAGCATAGTTATTTTTTATCCTTCACATAGGGGCTAAAAAGTAGTGTACTTTTAGGTAACATCTTAGCATTTAGATAACTTTTAGGGACGCTGCCTGGATTGCTGGGAGCAGCATTTAGAAGAATTAGGGATGGTAAGATTGACCGAGTCGCTTCAGTGCATCGGCATAAAAGTTAATGTTGAGATGCTTCAATTTAAAAAAGTGTGCATTGGATACAAGTTGGAATTTGTATCACGATTCATCATTTTTAACATATTTGAATCGGTAATAATTTATTTATATATAATTAGTAGCTGCGCTATACTTTTATTAAAGTGCCCCTATTATGGGTAATGAAAGCTTCATATTTTGGTTTTGGGAGTCCCCAACAACAGGTTGACATGCATGCAAGGTCAAAAAAACACTTTCATTTTCTTATAATATGCATTTATTTTTACCTTCTTTGCTCAATGACTCCCAAACTATTCGCTCAACGATTCATTTTTCCAAACCCCTTCTTCTGCATGACGCTAATCTGCGGTGACTGGTCGGATTGGTCTCATTTTCATTTCATCATGCCTGTAATGCCTGATAAATCAGTGTTTGTGAGCTCAGTGCTGCTTTGTGTACAGCGTTACCGGGGAAACCGTTATTTTTACCGCCCCAAAAGCGGCACCTAGTGGCAAAGAATGAATTTGCATTTTCATTCAGACCAATGTGAAAAGACCAACAAGTGGGCGGGCAATATGCTAATGTTTCATGTTGAAGTCAACATGAAACGACTTGGGATTCGTTTTAAAAACGACTCGTTTCAATGATTTCAATGACTCTTTCTTTTGAGAGACAATAACTTTATACACGGTGCACTTTCAGATTTAAAACTTTGCAGGATATTTTCATTCACTTAGAGCTGTGTTACACACTGCATGAAAGGTTAATTTTCAAAAATCCATAATAGGGGCACTTTAAAAGTGACCAATAATTTGTGACCAATATTTTATATGTAGACTGATTTCTCCTCTCTAAACTGTTTCTCAAGCGTGTTCTCTCATCACCACTGCTGCTATGTGAATATGATGCATCACAACACTACAGAGACCGAGGCGTGTCCTGGGAGTCACAGAATATAGATTATCATGGCTGTCTGTCTGAACCAAAGAAATAAAAGCGAGCTTACTGTATCATACTGAATTGCATAGCATCATATTTTTTCATTGCATCGTATTGCCCTGCATCGCATTGTGTTGAATCGAATCGATATCGGAAAGCACTGAATCGTAATGGGGTGAATTGTATCGCATCGGTAGCTGCTTCATATGTATCTTTAATGTATCGTATCGTTGGCTATGCATCAAGGTGCATATCGCATCGGCCTCAGTATTGGAGATGCACATCCTTAAGATGAATATATAAACAAACATAAAATAAACATGCAACAAAAATGACAGCAGTGAGAAAACAGCAGTTAAGCAAGCATCTGATCATTGCACTGTGGATATGATTGCACCAGCTCTGCAATTTGGCACTCCAGTCAAGTCAAGTCATATTTATATAGCACTTTACACTACAGATTGCTTTAAAAAGGTAATTCACCTCTGGCAAGATTGTGTTTTAATCAAAGTTGGCTGTTTATGTAGTAAAAGCGCAATTTTTTTTAATCTGTGCTACACGAATAGAAAAAACTGAAAAAGGACTGGGCAAAAAAGGTAGGAAAACTTCAACACCCAAAGTGCAATGGGCTCGATTAAACTATCTGTGAGTGGGAATACAAAACCGCTCAAGCACGGTCTTTAGTTTTGACAAAAACCCTGGAAAAATGCATCTTCTGTCATCTTTTGCTGATATATAAATGGGGATATTTTGTTGCAGGTGACACGCAAAAAATAATACACATTGTTTATTTACTTGCACTACTGACATTGTAACAATACAAAGCTGGTTGAAAATCAACAAACGAACTTTCAAAAGTAAGCAGATTTTACAATGTCAATATCGCTCTTCAATTAGAATTACAACTTCAATTTCTACTATAAAGCAGCTCTCCAGTGTGTTCATCCTTGCAACTGATTTCCATGTCAAATAAGGCACACCTATTATGTAATCGTCTAATGGTAGTTTGAAGGGGTTTACTAGCTGTAGTGAAATTTTCTGGAAAGTTTGCTTTGGCAAGCTGTTTCAAACTCCCAAAACAAACTCCAGACGAGCTTTGTTTTGGGCTGATTTTTTTTTTTTTAATTATGTCACACCAGTTCGCTTGAAGTATATCAGGGCCTTAAGTATAGTCCATATGACTCTTGCAGTATATTTCAAGACTTCTGAAGCCATATGGTAGCTTTGTGTGAGGAACAGACTGAAATTGGAAGTGGAATATTGTTTTGTGGTGCCTTTAGAGCTTCATTTTGTGTTTCGCTGAACTAAGTCAGTCACGTCGATTTGGAATGGCATGAGCGTACTTATTTTACTTTAAAATAAGAGCTCTACATTCATCAAGAACCACTAGGTTCTCTCAACAAACCAGCAGTTAGCTTCCGTCCGAGTGTAATTGTACCTTCTAGGTCAGACGCCACCATGTTCTTGAGGCTGGGGATGGAATGGTAGACCAGGAAGCAGGCTAACATGTTGACGTCAGTGTCGTTGTTCATCGGCTGTCTTCTCATGTACGCTTGCAGCACGTGACTGTTATCTGTGAGTTAAGAACGACAGTGTTGTTTGCTTAATAGTTAAGGATTCAACCTTGATGAAAAAGTTATGTATGCATCTGTACACGCATGAATAGAAGTGAATGTCTAGTGTGGCTATACCTTTAAACTCACAGAATGAATCTCACAAAAAATGTCAGGGGCATTTGTTTAGCCAAAAATAATAAAAATTAATTTCATAATATTTTTTATAAACAATATATTTAAAAATTATTTTGTTTAAATAATACATATAAATTAATACAATTATATTTTTAAAAAATATAATTGTATTAATTTATATGTATTATTTAAATTAATACAATTATATTTTTTAAAAAATCATTATTTTGTAATAATATAATTATAAAAATAAATACATTTATCATTATGATGATGATGATGATTATTATTAACTTTTTTAAAATGTTATTAATAACTTTTGACTTTGGGCTATAATCTGATCCAGACATGCTTTATACAGGTTTCATGAATCTCACAGAAATGTCTGGGCTATATTTCAGAATAGAATAGAATAGAAAAAATAAAAAAATATAACAACAAATAAATACTTTATATTTAAATAAAAAATAATGAATACATTTATATTGATAATTATTTTATAATTATAAGAATAAATACATCTATTATTATTATTATTATTATTATTATAATTAAAAAATTATATTTTGTACAAAGAAAATGAAGCATGGTTTTTATGACCATTAAGATTTGTGCATTTTGTCATTATGACAATTAAGCAAATGTCACCCTTCACTTCTCATTAATGTAATGTAATGCAAAACTTTTAGTTTTCATTATTGTAATGCAGTAATATCATCGTTCAATTAAAGTTAGAATAAAGCCAGTACAATAAATACTACAATGATAATTTTAATTCTAAGACATGATTTAGAATATGTTTTGCATCAGTAATGAGAGCTGAAGTTAACAATGTAAATAAAAACTGAACGGTTCTACAATCAGAAAGATTTCCCCCCGTTAGCCTTTAAGTTACCAGCCCTGCAGAGAGCAGACACGACTACAGCCTTTCACACTCTCTGAAGGTGTTGACCAAAACACAAGCAAGACCAAAACGGTGACTGTATGAGCTGGCACAGAAGCTCTAAAACAGAAATATGACTAAGCACATGAGCTAATGATGCTAGACGCCGATGGCTGTGTCATGTTCCTCACCACAGAGCCAGCGATCCAGGGCTCGGTCAGCTGAGCTCTTCATGACGGGCAGGAACTCGGAGCTGAGCAGCAGGCCACGGCCCTGAAGCCGTGCGTCTCTGAGCCGCGTCTGCAGGACTCGGCTCTCACACAACTCCAGCACCAGCTTCATCTGCCACAGACTGAACGTCTCACAGAGATCGCCTCGATCCAGAGTGCGCACGGCCTACGGAGAAGCATACAAGAGTGTTAAGGGCCTTATGGGGCATTTAACTTGTATAATGCACTTCCTTCACTATAGCACATACATGCAATCATCACAGCAACATCAGAATTATTGTGACAAGGTCAGTGAAAAGATTCATCCAAGATGATGGACTCAAAAGAAATATATGCAGGACTGTTCGAAAGTTTGGGCTTAGTAAGTTTTTCTTTAAGAAATTAGTAATTTTATTCAGAAAGGATGCATTAAATTAAATTGCATTAAATTTTAAAAGTGACAGTAAATAAAAACACGTTACAAAGATTTCTATTTAAAGAAAAGCTCTATATATTATTAAAATTATAAAAATAAATATAAATATAATTATTATTAACTTTTATTTTATGATTAAGTTTTGATTTTGGGCTGAAATCTGTTTAATCTCAAAGAAATATCTGGGCAATTATAAAATAAAATAAAAATATTTTTATAATAAATAATACATTTAAATAACTATTTTGTATTTAAATTAAATTAAAATAAATTAAAATTCATTTATATTGCTAAACAAAATATGTGTTATGTTTCCACAAAAATGTTGAGCAGTGCAACTGATTTCAACATTGATAATAATCAGAAATGTTTCTTGAGCAGCAAATCAGCATATTAGAATGATTTCTGAAGGATCATGTGACACTGAAGACTGGAGTAATGATGCTGAAAATTCAGCTTTGATCACAGCAATAAATTACATTTTACAATAAATTGAAAACAGAAAACTGTTATTTTAAACTGTAATAATATTTCACATGACTATTTTTACTGTATTTTTGATCAAATAAATGCAGCCTTGGTGAGCAAAGGGAGTCTTCTTTCAAAAACATTTTTCAAAAATGTTTTTGAACAGTAGTGTACATTTAGAAACAGACACAATGAAAACTGAAGATACAGAAAAATTCCGCCCAATTAAAAATGAAATGTTACCCAGTATTTGCATGCATTTGTGCTTTACTGTAACTGACCTGGTCAATAGAGATGTGTGTTGGCAGCATTTCTGGGTATTCCTGTGTCACACATTCATACAGAATTGCTGACAGTAATGCCACGGTCTCCTGCTTCTATAGAAACAAGACAGAAAAATGTGTGAAAACTACAGCAACACCATCTTTCCAGTGATTTACAACTTAAGGTCTAAGAACTGCATCTGTGGCATGAAGTTGATTACTACAAAAAAATAATGTTGATTCATCCCTCAGTTTGACATAGCAATGGGAAGAGTAGCAGCAAAAGTGGGTCATACTGACTTCTATGTTTACTGTATTCATTTTGTATTTACAGCTACTGTGACACACATTTTCTGGTTAAACGTTTTGCACAGAGGCTCGAGGCGTCGCTTTATTTCAGTTGCTCTTTTATCACGTAGGAAAGAAATGACAATAAACCTGCTTTGATGTGTTAAGGTTACACTTTTGAAACTGAGAGTTTTTATTTGTGGTACGCCTGCTCTCCTGCAGAGCTTCCATTATAAGAGTATTTACTATAAACACATTTCCCGTTTGTTTATACGCAAAAGGAGGCGATTGGCATTACTGTATGTTGTATTTGGCAACATACTAAATGTCTTAAAAAAAATGTTCACGGGTTTAAGCATTTCTGACATGCTTTCGATTTATTATGAGTTAATCCTTCTGTACAAAAAGTGTTTTATTAAAGATGCAAGTTATCTTTCAAATCAGTTTATTCTCTCTATCATTGCACGTATCATTACCAGTTTACCAATTTTACATGGCCGTGACGTGACAAATGACTTTACTGGTCTCATATTAATTCATTTTATTTTCATATTTCAACACATCCTATCACATTCCTCAGGGATGCAAACTATTATCAGGGGTAATAAACAAAGATGTGACCCTCCTAGGAGAAAGATTGAAAGACATTTTTAAAATATCAGTTTTAAAACGAGGATTTACAGTGGAATTCAGCATGTATTATTATTATTATTATTACTATTATTAAAATGTATTTCTTTTACAAAAAATGAGTAAATTTAAAATTAAATCAATAAAGAATTATTACAGTAATACCATTTTACTGTAAAATAAAAGAATTTAATAATGATACTACTACTAACAATAATTATATTATTATAATTATATATTACTACAGTTATAATACTATTGCTCTGTAAAATATTATTGAAAAACGTAAAACTGAACAAAAATGGAAAAATAATCAAAATAGATTATTATAACAATAGTATTGTACAGTAACAAAAGAACAGACTATGTAATGATACTACTACTACTACTACTACTACTAATAATAATAATTATTATTATTATTATTATATGAATATTGTTATTATTTTAAGAATATGTTTCTTTTACTAAATGGTAAAAATTAAACCAATAAAGAAATATATTACTAAAGTAATAATACTACTGTACTGTAAAATAAAAGAATCAAGTATTTAATAATGATAATACTACTAATAATAATAATTATATTATTATAATTATCATTATTTTATACGTTTATTAAACTGCAAAACTTAAACCAATAAAGAAATATTATTACAGTAAAAATACTATTGCACTGTAAAATATTACTGAAAATAAAAAACTGAACAAAAACTGAGAAATATTCAAAATATATTATAGTAACAATACTATTGTACTGTGACACAAAAGAATAGACTGTAATAAAGATATTGCTACTAATAATAATAATTACATTAATATTATCATTATTTAAAAAATATTTTATTAAATTGTAAAAATTAAACCAATAAAGAAATATATTACTATAGTAATAATACTACTGTACTGTAAAATAAAAGAATCTAGTATTTAATACTACTACTACTACTAATAATAATAATAATTATATTATTATAATTATCATTATTTCATACGTTTTTCTTTTATTAAATTGAAAACCAATATAGAAATGTATTACTACCGTCAATAGTAGAGTATTTAATAACGACACTATTACTATTACTACTAGCTCTTCTAATAATTTAACTTATTTAAATTATTTTACAGAGCTAACTAATATTCATGGCTGTCTTCATTTCTTTGCTTTCAAAAATAACATCGAGCTTTTATTTTGATGGAGAACCACAGCGAGCCCTAAAATCCTTTGTTTACAACAAATCTATAAACGATTCTAATTACAAAAGAATGCAATGCCGCACTGAAACTAGGACTTACTTTGGATCCAAAAAAGACATTTCCCCCAAAAAGCAACATGTTTGCATCCCTGATTACTGTACACCTGCTTACTTTTTACATATGCAAACTGTGGGAGGCCTAAAATACTTTTTCAAGAACACATGACAAATTTTAACTTTTAACAGACCCCAGATCATTCCTTTAAGATGAAAATGACCCAGAATAATCCTCTACCGATCCATAAACATAAAAACCAAAGGCTTTTCTTTTTGTCTCTGTCTCAGATGTTTAAGAAGAAAACATTAATTACTATACAATTGCATCCTACAGTGTGTAGACTGAGGGCTTTCACCTCACCCAAACAGTTTTTAAACGATCAAGTCATCTCAGTAGAGCAAAATTTTGTCTCTTTCCTTACGAATGCACATGGACAAGACTTTGCCTCTGTAGGGACATGAATGCTTTTTTCCTGTTACCCAAACCAAGCGCTTTGCCTTAAAACATGTTTATGGTCTCACATGCTTCATGTTTTCCGAGGCCCTGCAGAAGTACTCGGCGAAGGAGACTAGAGCCGTGTCTGAGGTGAAGGTTGAGATGGCCTCGGGCTGCGTAGGAGAGGAACAAGTGGGAGGGAAGGGAAAAATAGCTCATTGACATGAAAAACATTCTTTGCAGCAGTTTGAAAGAACACATTATGCTGCTTTAATCCAATTAGGAACACAAGACCTCAGCAAACATCCGGACATATCTTTACACCTTTATCCTCCGTATTTGCATGAGTGGATTAATGCTTGAATTATATACAAACAGACATATGACACAGCAAATATTGACAGATGTCGGCCAAACCAGTTTGTGGACAGTAGACTGTTGGTAATATTTATTGTGCACACAGACCGACCTTAAAAGTCCGCACTTCAGCACTTCTGTTGTTGAGGTTTGGGGCCAGTAGGCTCTTCCAGCCTTGAGGGTCGTCCTTGTAGGGCAGCTGTCCGGCACGCAACTTCACATACAGAACGCCGTCTTTGGATAGGATGGATCTAGAAAGCAGAATGTACTTAAAATGATTGATCACAATTAACTTGAGCTCTGTTCCAAAACCTAGTGAGCTGCCTTCTAAAGAAGCATACAAACAAAAAATGGAACCTATTCAGTGAGTGATTCTGAACACTTTATGGGCAGCAACTCCATAAATGCTTCATAAATAGCATTCATATTGATTATTTTAAAAGGCAAGCATGTCATTAAGCATAAAACTAAAACTTAAAAACACTATTAACTAACTAAATTAAGGACTTAAAACTACACTATTGTTCAAAAGTGTGGGTTTGGTTCATATTTTCAAAAGAAGTCTCTTTTGCTCACTATGGGTGCATTTATTTGATCAGAAATACAGTAAAAACTAAAGAAATTATAAAATAATTTTTACAATTTAAAGTAACTGGTTTCTATTTGAATAAGTTGTAAAATAAAATTCATTTCTGGGATGAAAATCTGCGTTTTCAGCATCATTCAGAAATCATTCTAATATGCTGATTTGCTGCGTAAGATACATTTCTGATTTCTGAAAATGGTGCTGTGCTGTTTATTATTTTTAATATTAAACATGCTTAACAGTTTTTGCATTTGATTCTTTGATGAATAAAAAGCTTAAAAGAACAGCATTTATTTAAAATAGAAAAGGTTTGTGACATTATAAATGCCTTTACTGTCACTTTTGGCCAATTTAATGCATCCTTGCTGAATTATTATTCATCACTACATGTTTATTTATCATTTATTTATCATTGTACCATATCAGCATCAAAGGCTATATTCATGGAAAACTCAAGAGTAATAAAATATAAAACAGTCTTGATAACAACACTTCAAGGAATTGTATATAATAATTAAACAATATAATTATTTACAAATAAAATAAAAGAAATAGTAAAATAAATAAATAAATAAAAAATAACAGTTCACACAATCTTTCAAACTGATATTTGATGATAATTCTAATCAGGGTTCCCACACCTTGGTTAACTTCAAATTCAAGGACCTTTCAAGGACTTTCCAGGTCCAATACTCTCAAATTCAAGGAATTAATGTGGGGACACATTTCAAGTGAGAGCAAGGTTACATCATGTTACCTTGTAAGATACATTGTTACAGTTTTCATGTGTCAAACACAACTATGAAAAAAGCTGCTTTTTTGTGCTTTTTTTGGCCTTATGACAGAGATCTGATATCCTATTTGTCATATTTCTGTTTTGCACAAAACTGAAGAATATTCGGTACATCCTCTACTGTATTCTAAAATGATCTGATATTAACTTTTGCATGGATTTTATTGAAAAGCGCTTAGGCTCGTGTAGCCATAAGTTTTAAGATATATAAATATGCTTTTAAGTTTTTCTTGCCTCATGGGTTTACATTATCTTAACAAGTAATGCAATTCAACATTACATTAAATAAAATATTTGGGCAACAGATTATCACAAATGTTTTATGTTTATTGAACACGGTGTGTCTTGTGAAACTTTGAGGTACCATTGTAGTAGTTTTGTGCGCGTGTGAACGTCATGCAACGTACAACACAAAGTACCTCACGTGGGAAACACTTAACGTAACACGTAAATGCGCGTAACTAACGTAAATCAAGCAAGCTAGTATGCATAGCCCACAAAGTGTTGGCAAAATAACACATTAACAGACCAGAGGGAATAATATGGAATTTTTTTCCAGAAAACTTCTTGCACAAAATAAATTCAAGCACTTTCAAGGACCTGTATCTACCTATGTTTATTTTCAAAAACTTTCCAGGGCCTTGAAAAATTTTCTTTCTTTTTTTTTTCAGATTTATAAACTTTCAAGGATTTCAAGGACCTGGGGGAACCCTGTCTAATAGTTTCCCAGGAGAAGTTTTTCAAAAAATTCATTTATTAATGTACTTTGAGTTAAAAAAATAAATAAATAAATGTTTCCTAGTATAATTTAAAGCAGGACACTGTAATAAAATAGATTTTACAGTCAAGGAAAACTGACTTAAAAAAAAAAAAAAAAAAAATCCCAAAGGCAATTCTTCTCCTTTTAATAAATAAAGGTACGTTTTGTGTGACTCTTGTGTAATTCTATATCCTTGCTAAATAAAAGTTTTTAAATTCTAATAACATTTCTACCCTAAATTTGTGAACGGTTATGTGTGTATATAGTAGGGGTGACCCCAAATATTCGACGATTCGATGCTTTGATAAGAGGAGCCTGATTCGAATCCCAGCCTCACAGTTGAATATTTGCCAGGTGTTATGATCATGCCATTTTGGCAATATGGGGGTGATCAAATGTCTGATTTCACATAGAAATACCGGTTTTCTCCCAATAAGTTAATATACAGCCGCTGTAAATAAGAATCTGAAAAGAAGGAAGCTTTAAATAAATATTTTAACATGCGTGAATATTATTATTATTATAATAACTATTATTTATTTATTTTTTAATTCCTTGTTTTTATTGTTGTGATTATTTTTTTAATGACTATTTTACTTTCTTTTATGTAAAGTACTTTGAAATACCACTGTGTATGAAATGTGCTATATAAATAAACTTGCCTTGCCTTTGGTTGAGTTGTGCTGCAGTAAAGCGCTTCATTGTAATACTACGGCGATATCCCTTCAGCGCGCGCAGCGCGAGCAGGACAAACAACAATGCAGAATATTAATAACTATGACTAGGACTGTCATATACATAACATTATAATGAGAACACTATTATAATAAAACGCTGTGACTTTTTAGAGTTTAGTTGCCGTGTTTCTGCACGTTGTTGTGTGAAGAACACGCGTCCACAAAAGGAGTTCATTCAGAGCCGCGCAGACACGTTCATGCATTCAGGGCACTTTTTGCAGATAGCCTATAAGTCATAATAGTAACGTTATGTTGTATAAATAACAAAGCGTATTCTATATGAGATAAATGAATTAAATCCCATTGATTAAAAACCTGCTATCAAATGCTTCATTCTACTGGTCATCTTCAGCGCGCGCAGCTCAAAAAAGAAATGCAGAACATTAATATATTACTGTCATTTACATAACGTTATAATGAGAGCACTATTGTAAAACTTTGTGAATTCTTAGGGTTTCGCTGATGTTTAATGCTATCTTTTAATCATAACATAAAACGTTATTTTTGTATCTGTGAGGCGTCCGTTACACATTTTCCCTGTGTGTTAACGTCAATAATTATGACTGTTTAATGTTTGACTTGACTCTTGGTAATGTATCCCCCCCCCCACGCCCCCAAACATATGATTCAACTATCAGTCGACTATCGGCAAGATTCGAAATTTCCGATTCAACTATGAAAATCCTTAGTCGGGGACACCCCTAGTATATACTATGCAAAAATTCTGTGTACATTGATACTTCAGCACTGAACAAAATAAACAAACACTTTTTTACTGAGCTTTTCGCAGTGCTTTCTGGGATTGTCTTATCTTGATGAACATGTGTGGTGCTCTCTTAGATTGCAAAAAGGAGTTACGTAACATTAAGGCATAACATTGCTGGGCACCTATTAAAAAGCATTCACATCTGGAGCATGGCTATGAGGACTTCAAATACTAGATAGCCGTTTAGTTCGATTCCACCTCGCTTAATATACGTGCAGACTTACTGCAGATGTTGAGTTCCTTTACTGATGTCAATGTTCAGCTCCCAATATCTTGGACCTTTTACCTTAATCTGGATGCAGAGAAAAAAAAAAACTATAACGTCAGATTTAGGGAGTTTGTATGAGCTGTACTTGGAAGTGGTTTAATTTATTACCCGTTTCAGAAGGTTAAGTTCAGGCAGCATGGTGGGAGCCATCAACTCCACGGTCGTCTCTTCGTACCACTGCGTCTCCTATTAAACGCATACCACATGCATGCACAAACAGATTAGAAACCTAACGCTTTGCATCACAATGTATACGTTCACTATGCGTGCCTCTATGCCTGCGTGAACAAAGACGTCTTTGTAATTGCTGTGAACAGCTGGTTCTCTTCCTTTGGCTGGTGTCATTTAATTGAAAAGATGAGTCCTCAAAGCAGCAGGGGAAACATGGTCAGACGTCACGGTCAACCTTCAACAGTCCTTCGCTGTGTTTATCACCTCAGAATCTCTTTGATGTGGCCTAATGGCCTCACACGCAATGGGACGGATAGATGTTGGGATGTGGAGCTATGTGCTAATTACAGTCTTCAACAACAAATGGCATGCAAAGCCATTTTAGCAAGTGAAATAAGGAAGAAAATATGATTTGTGTCAAGAATTGAAAACGGATCATGAAAAGTTTCAGAGTCTGATGTGAAATCATTTTGCGGAAGCTTTTGACCCGGACATGGAGGTCAAAGGTCAAGTTTATCCTTAAGAGCATCACTACTTATCCCAATTGTGACTCCTCTTTTTAAAATATATTCTTATTTACTAATATTGACACAACCTTTAACTTTTATCCACCATTATATAAGTGCATTTCACAACAAAGAAAAGCTAAATTACCTACAACTATAGTCTAAAACAAATGATTGGCTATTGGTTAACATTATTTTCTATCACACACCCCATCTAGGTGAGTTCATCTGAGAGGGAAAGTCATTTCAGAGCAGGGTTACTGTTGTTAGCTGAAACTAAAACATTTTTTAATTGAACTAAACATGAAATAAAATGAAAAATACACATTAGCTGAAAGAATTAAACTTGTTTCAGTTAAGTGTCAAAGCAACATGATATAAAAATAAATGAATATCTAAAAAAATCATTTAAAAAAAACTAATAAAATGACAAAAAGCACATAAAAAAATTACTAAAAAACAAAGATGAAAACTGAAATTACAAAAATCAAAGCTAATTCCAAATATTCCATACATATATAAGTATTTAAATAATGATAAAATAGCATTTTTTTCAGAGACACAGCAAGTTGCATTTTTTGCATTTCAGTGAACAATTACAAAAACTTTTTTTTTTCAGAACATATGTGAACTAAAAAAGTAAAAATGGTCTATTTTGATTTAATGTTGGTAACCAGTGTTGTTATTGTTACCTAAATTAAAACTAAACCTATTAAAACAATATTTGTTAATTGAAATAAAATAAAATGTAAACATACTTACCTTGACAACTAATTGAAATAAAATTTATAGTAGGAAATAAAAGTTGAAGTAGGAAAACTATTAAAACTAAAATAAAGCTAAATAGAAATGTTTAAAAAATAAAAAATGACAAAAGCACATAACTTAAACTGAAGTTAACATGAGAAATGAAAATATAAAAATGAAAGCTAATTCAAAAATGTAATAAACACCATAATAGTACATAATTAATACTAAGATAACACTGGGTTTCACTGAATGTGAGTACGTGTATGTTTTGAAAGACCACATCAAGGTGTGAGGCACGTGCAGCACATACCTTGTAGGTGACATCTAGCAGAGCGTAGCAGGGTTTGAGAGTGTCCACATCTACAGGCACCAGCAGACGTGGTTCTGCTGCGAGCACAGCCAGGTGGCGCAACGCCTGGAGGTGATACCTGCAAAGAGGAACAACAACATATGTTTAGAAGAAACAAAAAATGATGATATATACTTCCAACCTTAAACTCAATCCCATACACCAGCATGACAGACAATCAGTTGTAGTTAGAAACTGAAATATGTGTTTCAATAACTGTCAAGTGTTTACTCTCATCTCTATTCTTTTTTAGTAGTAGTTCGTTTAGTAGACGAAAAACAGTCTCCACAGAAAGTATTGTATATTTACGCTTAAAACTCTTCAAAAATGTCTAGATGCATTTTGTCATTTCAACCCGAAAATAGTTTTGTGAAATCTTTCATCTGAAAACTGTGTTTGTGCTCTTTCTTTAAACTATGATTAAAAAATGGCACTTGGTTTGATATCTTCTTCTTTAATGCAATGTCATTCACAGGTTTTTAAGTGTGACTCAAGTATGCAAATACTTTTTGGGCCCAGTGTATAACAGGACACTTTGACACCATGTAGATACATGTAGCATTTAATACACACATTTTCACGATTCTGGGTAACAAGTCTCATTTACAGTAAAAATGAAAGTGGTTTTCCTCAGAAGTGAAGACAATACAGCCGTATTTGCTCACTGTGACGTGTGTGTGTGTGTGTGTTAGCAGCTGCTGTCTACCTGTTGTCTGTGCTGTGAGCAGGAAAATGAGGATAAAGTGCACAAAGGAGGGCAGCAATGGCCGAGTTGGAGGTGCTGAGTGTGTACCTGTGGGAAAAGCAAAAGTATGTCATAAAAATGAGGTTTTTGACTTTTTTTCATTTTACCATTTGAGTGAGCAAAACATAAATGAACAATACATGTGAATTGATGTTTGAAAATTAGTGCAAAATAAAGGACGCACATGCTGCATATTCAGTTGTCCCCGGAGGCAATATTTCAGAGCGCATGTGGCATACGCAATTGTGTAGCGAGGGGGAAATTGGTCATCTATTGTTCACCGGTACTATTTGTGCTCTTTCAAAAGGCCTCACTTAAAAATAATGGGCGAGTTGAAGAGTGCACTCGAACAGGTTCTGACAGAACGAGAGGCTCTTACTGTGCCTTTCATTGACCTGGTTAGAGGTCACCTTATTTCTCTTTAAAAACGCCCAAGAGCTTGTGTACCGGCCCACCACAACACCTGCAGTTCGCTGCTTCACACATGCATGTACAGTTTTTATATGCAATTCTTCTCATATCTATAACAGTAATACAGGCAGGGTGGTGTCTGACGTTTTTGTATAAGGTAAATTAGGCACGAGTTTAAAAAAAAAACAAACATTCATTTTCATGTTCCAAAACTAGTGATGCATCAAAATTTCAGCAACCAAAAATTCAGCCGAAACAGTAATTTTTGGTTTTGGCTGAAATAGTTTTGGAGGGCCAAAATCATTGACCAAAACATGAATATTTCATTAGTGTTTCTCCAGGTCAGTTGATTTCATGCTAACAATGTTGAAAAAACTACAAGAGGTAAACTTATCAGCCATATGGACGCTAGCGCTGATTTAACTATCAAAACTGATATGGATTCTTAAACCTCAAGATCAATATTTTAGTCGATCCTGTTTACGGTTAATGCATGAACTAAATCACAGATTGCTGTAGCACCTCAGTTCAAGCGATCATCTCTTACAATTTACTACTAGTTACGGCACAAAATAAGCATGAATGAACATCAGAAAGTATGTTGAAAGAAACAGAACGACTTACTGAAATGTATCATGTCTCATGTAATCGCTCAATCAGTGTTGCAACCGAGGAAAGACGTCAGTAAAACAGCGTCAGTAAAACTCAGGAGGGGAGCATTTTGGCAAATACATGCACTATTATTACATATTCATTATATTTTTACTTAACCTGTTGTCTTAATTATTTAATGTATGTTTGAAAAATATATTATAGCCACCATTTAAATTTCAACAACAAAGTGGAGCAGAAACATAATTCTGTTATTAAAAAAGTTGCCATTTAAATGTTTTTATTTGACCAATTAATTGGCTATTAAATAAAATACATTTTCAGTTTTTCCCAAGTACAACCTGAATTTTCAATTTTGGTCCAGAATTTTCATTCATTTCATTCATTTTTCATATATGTGCATCACTATTCCAGACCAATATGATTTTCTTTTGTCTAAATTTAAACTTGGTGCATGAAGAAGCATAATTGCAAATTTGACACCAAGGCTGAATCTCATGCATTGTGTGACCGAATGTAACTCTGAATATGCAGAAGCGTGAACGATATGAGAATGAGCGAATGATGACGGCATTCCTTTGTGGATGAACTTCCTTTAATGCATTATTTAGCAGAGGATGAAATGTGGGGTCAAAGGAGATAAAGAAGGCATTTCATAACAGAGGAAGTATTATGATAAAGGCTATTATCGCAGTTTAAAGTCAGGGGACAAAAACACAATAATGCTTTATCTGTGGTTATAAATAGCATGAACTGTAGCTGGCATGTTCTCACGCTTTGCTTGGCCACATACCAAAAACCTTTGTCCTGAAGAATCATTGATGTCTGTGTGGGATGAGTTACAAGTCCTAAAACCTAAAAAATTTAGCAAGTATTTTTCAACTTATGGTTTAACTGTCCCAAAGTCAATGGGTTTTTGGCCTGAAATAAGTTCTGTTTGCACTCAAGATATTTTCACATTTTATCATACATCAGTAATATCCAACTCATGATTTTTTTAAGCTTTTATGTGTCTTGAAAACGGCAAACATGTGGCAACATAGATGGGACTACAGAGGTTGTTGGTAACTCATTTACTCACTAATCGGCTTCAAAAGCCTCTTTGTGTTTCCATGTAAAAACATGTAAGAATCCTAAACTTTTGCTGGCCACAGAGCTTATTTTATGCAATAATCCAAAAGCCTATTGGCTTTTTGTTGAGGGACAGAAGGTGATGCTAAGTTCCAGACGGACTACAAAAATACGTCATCACTGGAGCACTTTATACTTAGGGACATAGGGATGTTTAATACACTGAGAATGGACAATAGTAATACTGATGCTTAGCAAACACTACTAATCAAATGCATGATAGTGTCAATAAAGTGAAGTGAGGTGCTGGGTAGTATGGGTAAAGATGGACTCTTTTATACATTTCCAAAAGACAAAACTCAAACTGAACTAACCTCCCTCCACCCAGGAAGAGCAGGCCCAGAGCCATGTGATGGGCCATGTGGAAGCCATAATTCATCTCGCCAAATGTGCGTTTGTGGAGGAAGCGGCACAGCTGCAACACTTTCAAGTTCCCTGAACCAGCCATCACCATTGAAACTGCCAGGAGGACCATGCTTAAACACGTCTGCAGGTTATACTGCCCCGTCTGGAGGAGACCAGACGTTGTGTGAATAAATATTTGTGGTTACATGACGATGTTCGCCTTCAGTGCAAACAAATGCTTACCACTGTAGCCGTGGAGGTCGTCAGACACTGCATGAAGTTTCTGGCAAATTTGTACTGATGGAGCAAGAAAATATTAAGAATATTCAGAGAACTTTCAGCAAGATCTCAAATCTGTAAGTGGGAAGTAAACGTCCACTTACTAAGCAGTCAAAAGCATCTGAATTTGCAGACCCAGCAAACCGGAATCCCACGGCCAGGCAGCCTCCAGCAATTATATAGTCATGAGCTTGACTGTGGAAACAGTGACAAATGTCTGCCTTATTTCACTCATCCAGTCATCAAAGGAACAAAAACTCATTGGAAAGTCATAATAGAAAACACCTCCATATGGGCGAGAAACAGTCTGTGGGTATGAGGATCTCCTATAAATCACACGATCAAAACATCATAGAGAATCTGCTGCTACTCACACTAAGGTCTCCATGTTGAGATCCTCAGAGATGGACGCCTGCTCCTGGTTTCCGATGTTTTCTTGGATGATCTGAAAACGCAAAGCTTATTTTTAGTGTTAATCATATTAAGGGAGTACATGACATGTCACATCATTTCTGTTCACTAGCTATGAGCCAAATTAAGTGTAAGCTCAATGCTAGAAACAAAGTCCCTTTCAAGGAAAGTCTGTTCACTTGGAGGCCATATTTGCAATGCTTTCGGACAGCTATTTTGGGCATACAAGACTAAGTCTAACTATTTGAATGGGGAAATATTGAAATCTCAAAAACTTCTTGAGAAACTCACAATTAAACAGCCATATTGCACACAGCAGTTACTTCCAATCATAGTAATAAGAGTGCACTGTCTTGGTAAATATATAATCTTTGGCTAGAAGTCAGTAAAATGGAAGATTTTTTGTATCCCTCTTTATTTAAAATTGTATCTATTCATGGTTTTTGTAAATGTCCAAAGAAGAAAGAAATTTTCCATTGACTTACACTGAAAGAATTTTCAGCATTCAAACATTCCAAAGTATTAATGTCATCGATATTTGAATACTGAATTGTGATTGATCTTTTCTTTTTGCATGCAAAAATGAGAAAATAAAAGCAACTAAATTAACAGAAACTGTCGGTTTTTAACCATTTCTGTGTGATTTTCTAAAGCAGATTTGCAACATCATGGTGAAATGACTTCACAATTAAAAGACACACTTCTCAATGACCTTCCTCTCCCTCCTCTCTTCCTCAATGACCTCCACCTCTACGGCTGAAGTGACCAAACAGCTCTGCGTTTTGCAACACAAGCGTTGCTAAATATTTGACCAACCTGTGAACTTGCAGGGGAACAGGAAGCGAAAACATGACCCGAGGCAAAAATGTGCTTCCTCTTGAGAAACTAGTTGGAAACAGGATGCAATATTGGATGAGTCCCTGCAGTGTGTTAGACCTCTAACGTACCTGAGGCACATTACTGGTCACCCAATCGGCGTTGGGAAAGATCTCGTCCCACATGATAAGACATCTGGCCAGCGTCTGTAGAGAGAACAAAGACAGAGATACTAAACAAAAAGAGCTTGCTATGAATAAACATTTTATGCTGAATTGTAAAATAGGAAATATTTGTACACCCCCTTTCTTTTGTAAGCATTCATGTTTATTAGTTAAGTCCTGTGTGACATAGGCTCTGTTCCAAAACCTAGTGAGCTGGCTTGCCTACTTGGCAGTTGCCTTCTACGGAGCCGTTCACATCAAATGCATTTTTGTTTAGAAACTTGAGATGCAGAAAAATGCAATAAAAAAAAAAATAAACGTTTTTTAAGTTGAACTTATTTTTAACTTGACAGTGTTCTAAAAACGAGGCACTTGTGCACTAGATGCGGCGAAAGACAAGATGGAAGTGCAATGGTATCATGCACCCGTCTAGTGCAGTGGTCAACCAATATATTGACAAGGCCATTATTTGGCATTTTTTAGTCAAGGTTTCTTCTGTTTCACAGATAAGTGGGACTTTTATTTTGACTTTTTTGATCTAAAGCATAAATCTGTTTATTGTTAAGATTTATCTATCAAGTTCAAATTATTTTTTTAAGTAGATTCATTTTCAAATAATTTATTATTTTAGTAAATATTATGTAAAATAAATACAGATTTTTATTGCAGAAATTGTTATACATCGATATCGTATTTAGGCCTATATTGGCTTTATATCATTGGCCATACAAAAATCCAACCAGGTCGACCACTACTTTTTTTTTTTTACTATGAAGGGCCAAAAATTTCATTTTGTTTAACTATATTATATTAAAATTTACATTTTAAAAAATCATTTATATTATCTACATTTCAATGCAAAAATAAAACAAAAAACATTTACGAGTGTGGTAAAAGCGTGTTGTTAAGCTCATGGCAGAAATTTTAACTGGCATATAAATTACATAACATACAGAATACTGGCTAAAATATTTTTTTTGTAATTAGAATGAACTACTCATATTTATACTTTTTAGTACTGAATGAATTTCATTTGTAAACAACCATCTTGGACTTGGTCATTTTTCCCTGTACAAACAGTCTGTGATGCTGCTTGATATTTCAAACTGGTATTTGTGATATTACTTTAATTTGCTATAATAATCGTAAACGCACTGGTTTGTAGTGCAAATAGTTTTACTGTTTACACTGTAATTCTGCTATTTATTTACCTATAGCGACTAATGAATCGCAAGTCTCAAATTCAAAGAAAATAGCTTATTTCCACATTGCAAAATAAAAGCGATATGCAGTACTCCTATTGAATTTGGTCAAACTAATATATTTTTAAAGGCAGCATCAAATGCTACCTTTCGGAACATTCTTAAAATGCAGTCTACGAAGGCAGCACTCTAGGTTTTGGAAAGGTTTCATAGTCAGAAGGACAGAGAAGAATCTGAGAAGGAAGTGACCTTCCTGTTGGTTAACCAGCACAACAGGCTAAAATGACCCCATATGTTGCTTGAAAAGCCATCGTAAAACATGAGAACACTTGGTAAAAAAGTGTGACTGAACCCAATGTGAGGTGTTAATGTGCAAGTCCCTGCGAGCCCAGAGGCCCGAATGAACTTCTGATGGCTGTCGGTCCTGTAACGCTCTCTCACCCTCAGCAGCAAAAACTCGGGCTTGATGAAGTCCAGCAGGAACATGGTGTCCGGGGCTTTCAGCCAATCAGCTATAGACCTGGAGGGGACCAGAAAGACAGGTGTGAATGTGAGAGAGCAGATAGAACCAAAAAAGGCCTTGCACTGAACAAAAGAGCTGAAGATGAGGAAGATGTCTGCCTTTTTTACACAGAAAGAGACTTTTATGATTCACAATGAATAATGGATTTTACTTTACAGGTCAAGAGTGTGATTATTGGGAAATACTCTTTCTTATCCTGGATTATTGCACACAGACAACTATATCTAATTTGTAAGTTGACTTTCTGGAGGGCGTAACTCTGGCCCTTTCAAAACATTGTTTGTTTGAGAAGCCTGTCAATTTCTACATCAACCAAAGTTGCACATTTGTGGCAAATGGTTTGCTCAACAATTAAAGACAAAAGTGAGCAGAAGGGGCAGTAAAGCCATAAAATCATAATATTTGCAATAGCATTTGCTGCTGATAGTGTAGCGTTGTTATTGTTAACTAAAATTAAAACTCATTTTCATTAAAAATCTTTTTCAGCAACTGACAAAGCCAAAATAAAATACAATCTAAATAAGAAGAAAGATTAAAAAAAGGTAAATAAAAATGAGTAATATTGTCTTGGCAACTAACTGAAATAAAATAAGTATTAATATTAAAGCTATACAGAAATATTTCAATAATAAGTAGTAAAAATGACAAAAGCACATACAATTTGTAAAATGAATGAAAATGAAAACTGAAAGTATAAAAAATAAAGCCTAACTCAACATATTAAGAAATAATACTATAATGTATACAGATAACTCTAAATAACACTGCTAGTGGCACAGAAATGACACGTTTCACTTTGATGCTTAAAGTTATGATTTGTTTCTTTGATTTTTCCATTTAGAAATTAAACTGAAGTAGGTGAATGAAGAAACAAAACTCACCTATTATTTGTTTTCAGGTAAATCATGGCGAGGGCAAGTGTTGCACCAGGACAGGTCACGTCCACATTGATAGTGTCACCCTCCTAATAAAAAGAGTTACATTTAATTTCTTTTGAACCTTATTAGATAAGACAGTGCAAGGGTAAGTTCAGCATATTACCATATTAATTTATTAAAATATAAATAAACACAAATTTCTGTAGATGCCATTTCAAATATTATGCATACCATCAAATGCATACGCATACCATCTAAAACTGCACTTCGATCAGTTATGCTGTATAAATTTATTCAAATCTCATTCAAATAAATTTAAATTCAAATTGCTATTCTGCATTTGCTAACTCAATTCAAAATTCAAATGCATGTATATATAAATTTATTCAAATATCATATATATATATATATATATATATATATATATATATATCTGCATATATATATATATATATATATATATATATATATATATATATATATATATATATATATATATATATATATATATATATATATATATATGTGTGTATATATATATATATATATATATATATGTGTGTGTGTGTGTGTGTATATATATATATATATATATATATACACACACACACATATATATACACACATACATGTATATACATACATACATACATATATACACATACATATATATATATATATATATACATATATATATATATATATATATATACACACACACACACACACGTATATATATATATATATATATATATATATATATATATATATATATATATATATATATATATATATATATATATATATATTTATTTATATATATATATTTATTTATATATATATATATATATATATATATATATATATATATATGTATATATATATATATATATATATATATATTTATATATGTATATATGTATATATATATATATATATATATATATATATATATGTGTGTGTGTGTGTGTGTGTGTGTGTGTGTATGTGTATGTATAGAACTGGGACATTTGACAATTCACCATACTTTCATTTATTGTTACACTCCGTTCACTGCACCAGATAAATAGTATGCAGCAGACAGCATATTAGCGTTGTGTTCTGAACAACACTTGCTTTCTCACAATAATTTAAACTGTCAAACACGACCACATGAGAGGTGTGGCATTATTCTCAGCACAAAAAATCTCTAGATGAATATATGCTCTTTGATGGTTGTGTAATGACTCCACCTTGATCTGATAGCTGGGAGATTTGTGTTTCTCTCTGTTGACGCCAGCATGCGTGCGCCGATGACCTCCCACCATATACTGATAGAGCTGCTCGGGCACGTTCAGGTCGGTCATCCCGATCAGGTTACTGCCATGCTGCAGAGAGAAGCAGAGAGCAAACAGCTGGGTCAGCGTGGGAATAATTCTGGTTCCCATCTCCCACAGATGAACACAATGCATGCTTTTGCTGAACAAGTCTGC
Organism: Tor tambroides; assembly: GCA_021397915.2. Lineage (NCBI taxonomy): Eukaryota > Metazoa > Chordata > Actinopteri > Cypriniformes > Cyprinidae > Tor > Tor tambroides. Next base: position 33,386 of record JAFVLL020044405.1, on the reverse strand, counting down.
ATGCTTTTCATAATAAACACCGCTACTGCAAAATACAAATAAATATAAATTACTGCAGATGGCGTTTCAAATATTATTCATATAAATAGCCCATAATTTGTGTGCATAATAATGTTTTTATGGGAATTCACACAAAAAATATTCAACATATTTTTAAAAACTGTGCTTAGATCAATTATATAATTTTATTTAAATCTTATTCTATTTTAATTCTACTTAAATTCAAATCAGTTCAATTCTTCAATTATCAATTTTTTACTGTATCATATTACAAACATTAATTCTATATTTTTATATTATATATAATTATATTAATAAATATTTTAATACATTTATATTTAAATGTATTAGATATTTTTTCCATAAAATAAATGTAATTCAAAATATATATATAACATTCATATTGTTATACTGATTATACTAAAAATACTACTTCAGAAAGACATTTTTGAGAAGTTGTACACTGGACGGGACTAAAGACAATAATGATAGTGTGTGTTAATTTTAGTTCTGTTGAAAAAGTGGATAATTTAGGGATTTTTCTGGCCATTGTGCTCCTCCAAGCTGGTTGCCGTTGTTGCTGACTATGCAAAGAAAAGGATAAAATTCACAAAATGATTTGAAAACACACTCACCCCCAGGCAGACCATGCCAAGTGCCAGTCCTGCTGCTAGGGAGTAGGACTCCCTATCCGTACAGTACTCCATCTCAGGACCAGGTGGACGTCCTTGGGAACAACACAACACACAGCTGTTACAGACTCATATGTGACACTAAACTCAATCATTCAGTCATGAATGAGCACAACTGAGAACAGCTCGTTTCATTTCATGCCATCATACACACTAACCGATCTCTGCCAGCAACACCTCTGCGTTGTGCCTGTGGCCGGTGCCCTGGTAAACCAGACCGATGCCGACCACAGCGGCCACTTGCACGCTGTGAGGCACGTCCAGCTCTGTTGAGGTGGGCGGCAGCAGCGCGGGAATGTGGATGCTTAGCAGACGGGTGATGGACATGTCCATGGTGCCCAGTTTGGCAGCAGAAACACCCAGCAGCAGCCCGATACTCGTCATCTCGTGACCCTGATTCAGAGGAGACAAGAACCATGTCATAAAATACTCATATGTTATAATATAGGCCAAATAAGAAAAAAAGACCAAATAAAAGTAATAACAATAATAATAATAATAATAATAATAATATGTATATTATTATTAGAAATAATATATTAAATATATAATACTATTAATGTATTATCAATATAGAAAAAATAGAATATAAAATTGTGTATATATGTATGAATATGTATATGTATATATATATATATATATATATATATATATATATATATATTAGTAGTATATTTATTACTTTTATAATACATAAAATAGTTTTATAAAAATATCTTAGTATATGAACAATATCAAACATGATTAGAAAAATCAAGATATAATAAAATTAAAATACAAAATTATGATACAATTTTTATATTACATAATTATAATTTGTTATTACATAAATATTTTAATACAATAAAAATAATTATACCTATATAAAGACATTTTTATATTTATTAAAAAATATGTTGACTAATAAAATGTATATATATGTGTATATATATATATATATATATATATATATATATATATATATATATATATATATATATGTATATATATATATATATATATATATATATATATATATATATATATATATATATGTGTAATTTATTTATATATATATATATATATATATATATATATATATATACACACACATACATACATATACATATATATATATATATATATATATATATATATATACACACACACACACACACACGTGTATATATGTATATTATATCATATATATATATACACACACACACACACACGTGTATATATGTAATTATATCATTCATGATATAAAAATGATTAACCAATATCTGTGTGTGCTATACTTTAATATGATTATCACTACATCATGGAATGCTAATCTAATGCTAAATGCTAAACAGAGAGAATACTAAACTTATTATTTATTAGCAGCAATGACCTGCATCCTATAGTGTCGTCCCAAATATTGCAAGCTAGATTAGCAACATGGAACATGGTAGAGTCAAGTCCGTGCTTTCTGCATAAAGATTTATGTGGTGCATGTGTTGCTGCCTATGTAGAGCACTGCAAATCAGTCACTTGAGGTCCAATTACAGTTGGAGGCTGTCTTAGAAAACAGCTCCCTATGTAGCCGGCATAGAGCCAGGGCAGTTTTTAAAGCAGAGTCAGTGTGTCCATATCTCATGATCTGACGAAACGTCCAAATAGTAATCTCTCTCCATTCAAGCATAGAATGGATTTAGAGTGAGCTGTGCAACCTTGGGACTCAATTAACACTTTATCCATTCATTAAACTCACTCATTCATTCATTTCTACATGTGCATGAAGTAAAACAGGATGTTTTTCTACCAGATTCTTGTAAAATCGGCAGCAGTACTATCAGAGACTAGAAAGCCCGGCCGCAGATCTCAGTGTGAGAGCGGGCAGTCTAAACACCAAACTAGCTAAAGGCTCGATATAACTTATAGATTATAGATATGCTCAGCGACCACAGAAAGTATCAACAAAGCCTGGCCTGACTGGAAATGAGAGAGCAGCACACGTTACTGCCCTGTGAACTGTCAGAATGAAACTCAGCGCTACGTTTGCCTTTCATGTGAGAAAAACAACAGGATGAGAGCAAAAACCCCAGAAAACATGCAAACCTGACAGCTCCGATGCTAAAAATGGCGAGATAAGAGAATTACGAGGAGGAGGAGGAGGAAGAGAGGTCTGGTTTTCAGGAAGAGCCTCTGTGAACTGAAGGTCCATTAGGAGGAAGAAAGAAATTCAACTTCTGCAGTGCACTTCATCACTAAGCATCCAATTCTAATTAAGCGAAACTTAACTTTTTTAATAACTTCTTCAATTCCATTAAAAGCCATTATGCTAAACTGGTCTGGTTTTGTTTTTCTGAATAACCACTAGAATTAACATCGCCCGCAAACTCCTGATTCCCACCTAGATCTCCATTATAGATAACCGCAGGTGACTCACGTAATCTAAGATGAATCATGCAGTTAGCGACATGAATGTTTGGATTCGTCACATGCTGTATGGGATTGGTTATCTGGGCCATCTTTAGTAAACATCTGTCGAAGTCTTACAGGTGGTCACACTAGATTTTGTTTCTAATTTGCATTCATACGCTTGCAAATGCAGTGTTTATTACAAAAACCAGGGCCATAGGACAAATCTGAAAAGTCTAAATTAATACAATACTGTATGTAAAATCATTTACAAGACGCTTACCTAGTATTTGTGAAATGATGGCAGCCTAAATAGTATGTTTACATTTTAAAAGCTGTCATTCACGTGGTTGTCTACGTTTCTTTGTGGACCTCACAAAGAGTGTGGACCCCAGGGTTATTATCATTAACTTAAATTATTTAAAACATTTTGAATTGAAATAAAGTCAATATAAATTAAATTTTAATATTTTTTTAAATTATGTTGAAATTAAATTACTACATTCATGATAGGTTGCAATAAACAAATATACAGTAAATAAAATTATACATTTTTTGTCTTATGCATTAATATGACTACTAATATATAAATATTCAAATATATTTTAATATAAAAAACGAGAAAAAAAAAATACTAAAACTGAAACTAATTTATATTCAAATTAACTTAAAAATGGAAATATAAAAATAAAAGCTAATTCAAAATATTAATAAAAGTATTAACACTTCTAATTATTATATAATACTATATTATAAATAATTACATAACACTGGACCATGGAGAGTGATATCATATCCTGTTGCACTCATTGACTGCAGTGTCACTTTCTAGACCTAAAACTCATTATTGAAGTTCATAATCACCACATTCATCAAAACCTCCCATCTGAGGCTGTGACTGACCTTGGTGAGGTAGTCATGGATGTTAAGTGTTGCTAGTTTAGTGAGGTGGCCGTTGAGGCCCAGTGCCATGAGGAAACCGGCGTATTCGTTGGCCAGGTCAGCACTTTTGGGTTTGTTGTACGCAATCCAGGCAGATTCCACCTGAGAAGCAGGGGCGATCTTAAGACCAGCCGCCACACCGTTGTGAAAGCTGGGCCAGCTGGTCATGTTGGGCGGCACGTCGATGTTACCGCTGTTCAGATCCACCATGGTGTTTCTGGGAGGAGCGCGGCCTGGGTGGAGAAGACAAAACAGAAGGGACATTATTCACACTGCATTGTTTGCTGGGTTCAGCAAAAATAACACATAAAATAAGAAAATGGTGGGAAAGTGAGGAAAGGCAGCAATTTTGTGCCCTTTAGCTAGTAAATTATAGAGGAAGAGGTTTTTCAATAAAAATGATACTATAAAGCATTAACTAAAATTTCTGTTTTCCATGCAAACCTTGCCATTGCAATGCATGGGTGTTGTGGGTGCATTTAAAAAAATAATTATGCTCAAATTTAAGATTTATGTATTTGAACTGCATATAAAATTTCCATCCATTTGGATCACAGTTTTTAACTAAATAAATTAATGTGATGCAAATTTGTCAGTCATACAACAATGAAACAAGTCAGATTTCAGCAATAGTACTAAAAAACTGGGTCTGTTTTAAAAACACAATACCCATTTGTTTCAATCTCAAACATTATATAACTGAATATTGCTTGTTCCACAGCTAGCCATATTTTCACAATGTTCATATTGTTTAACCAAATACACTGCATTGTTTTCACAATGATCAGATTTATTATGATTCTAAACCATTTGGATAAATGCATTTTGAAAACATGATTTCTTTTTAAGAAATACCAAATCAAGAATCAGATGCAGATAGTAAATATGCACTACATAGAGTGCAGAAATCTTGTCTGTTTCTTACCCGGTTCATTCATGTATGACTGACAAATATGAATCGCATTAAGTTTAATGTTTTATGCTAAAATTATTGCTTGGCAACGATTAATCATGATTAATCGCATCCAAAACCAAAGTGTTTGTGTACATAATATATGTGTGTACACTGTGTATATTTATTATGTATATATAAATACACATGCATGTATATATTGAAGAAAAATATGTTATGTTTATATATTAAATATATTTATATATAATATAAATTATATGAATATAAATATATACTGTACATGTAAATACATGTGTCTTTATATATACATAATAAATATACACAGTTCACACACGTATATTAAATAAACAAAAACTTTTATTTTGCATGTGATTAATCGCGATTAATCGTTGCCCAGCACTAGTTAAAATGAAAATTTTAGAGACGCTAGAGTGTTGCTACAGTGATCTGAATCATTACTTAGTAGCCTAATTTGAAAAAGGCCATCCAAAAGTCGACATATTTTTGTTGTTCAAATACATACATTTGAGCAATGGTGATGCTTGCCTTAAAAACAGCAAAGACCACTAAGGGTCCTGGGCAAACGTTTTATTTTCAACTGATGTGAAATTGTTGAAGATAGAGTGAAAGATATAACGCAGTGGTGGGAATGGTGGGAGGTTTGCAACGTCTGGTCACAGTTACTGCCAAACAAAATTCAACAGGGCTCTTAAAAACTGCTTTCCTAGCCCTTGTAAAACTATTCATTAGGACACTTGAAAAGCATGGGCGATGGTTTATGAGAGTACCAGTCAGGTTGAGTTTGGGCACAGGGAGTGGTTCGGTTGGCACAGGATGGTATGAGAAAAGAGTGAAGAGTCCCCGTCCCACCGGAAGAGCCATGGTGCGCTGGCACAACTGCAGCAGCCTACAACAAAAATAAGAAGAGCAGTGCTGAATTTAAGTGTAGAGAATGGCACAGATTTAAAGAAGAACACTTCCAGGGTTCATTTCAGCATATTTGTGTTTACTTTCTTCACTTAGTTCTTTAAAGATACTTTCAGAAACCTACACACTTAAAAATAAAGGTTAAAAAGCAGGTTTTTGCTGCAACACTTTTAACAATAAAGGGCAGTTTTTGGCAGCGAAGCCACAGAAGAATCATACAGTTCTCAAAAAAATCTTTTTTTTTTTTTTAAAGAACCTTTTTCCACAATACACTCTTAAAAATAAAGGTTCTTTACTGGCATTGACTGAATCTTTCCAGGAAATCCATGGAAACTTTTCACTGCACAAAAGGCTCTTCATAGTGGAAAAAAAAGGTTCTTTAGATTTTTACAGTGTTCTTCACACTAATAAAAACGGTTCTTTTATGCATTGTTCACTGAGAGGTTCTTTGGGGAACTGCAAATGGTTCTTCTATGGCATCACTGGAAAAAAAAACCTTTTGAAATCTTTACATTTATAATTTTTTTTATGCAACAAAGTTTCCTTGGATGTTAAAGGTTCTTCATGGAACCCTAGATGCAAATAAAGAACCTTTAAGAGTAAAAGTTATAGAAGAACCCTTCTGTGAACAGCTCAAGTTCAAGTTCAAGTTGAGCTTTATTGTCATTCCGCTGCATGTGGGGACATACAGTGGAACAAATTGTCGTGCCTCTCAGGACCACGGTGCTACATAAATACAGACATACATACAACAATGAAGTAAAACACTATAAACTTATACACAACTAACCTACTAACAGATTTTAACTATAAGTATACTATATATAAATGTTTACCCTATACAAACTAAAGATAAAAATATAAGAAATAAAAATAGGAAATAAAAATAGGAAATACAAACTATACAGATGCTTCACATAAATACTGTACATGTGCAGAGAGAAACATTGTGAGTCAAGCAGCTGGCTGGGG
>JAFVLL020044405.1:0-26458 GCA_021397915.2 Tor tambroides | reverse complement strand
ACTTTCAGATATTTAAAAAGCTGTACCATTTTACAAACATATACAGTATATATACAGTATATTACAGAGCATATATATATATATATATATATATAGGCAGGCCTAGTATATCAGTCTGGTGAGTAAACTAAAAAATTTACTAGCCAATGGCGATTCAATTGCCAAGGTGTCTGTAGAGGGTTGTGACAGCACTGGTCTCGAAAAGTCTTAAAGGGTCTTAAGTCACCCTTTCACAAATTAAGGTCTAAAAAGGTCTTAAATTGGAGCAGAAAGTCTTATATTCATGACGTCGTGACATTAAATGTTGCATCTTCCTTAGTATTATTTTTTCTCAATGCAAATATCTAAACATCATTAAATCAAGGTACATTTAAATGTACATAAGGTACACACCAAATTTTGCCACAAGTTAAATATATTAAGTTTCTACAATATATAAATATATTGTGGAAACTTAATTTCCTGTAAAGCTGCTTTGCAATGATTTGTATCGTAAAAAGCGCTATACAAATAAACTTGAATTGAATTGAATTGAATTTACTTGAGATGCAAATGGAACATTATGAAGTTGTTTTCTGAGAAAATGAACAACATTAAGTGGGGAATGAAAATTTGCTTTCCTTTTCAATCAAGCTGATTTTTCTGAGCCCAGAGCCAGATATTTGTTCTTGTTTTAATCATAAACTCACTTCATTTTGATCAATTTTTTCATAAAAGAAGACTTCTTATTTTATGCAATTTTGCTTAAAAAAAAGTCTTAAGTTTACATTGATAAAACCTGCAGAAACCCTTTACAGTGTTCCTTCGAAACCTTTAAAAGTCTTAAATTCAGTTAGATCAAATTCAAGGTCATAAAAAGTCTTAAATGCTATAACAAAAGACTTAATTATCATTTGAAGAGGTCTTAAATTGCATTTTAAATTCAAGGGAGGAAAAACACTAATTTCAGTATGGCCTAATTTGATAATTAAACTCCATATTATATCATATTAGTTGTTTCAGTTAATTAAATGCGAGTGCTGCATGCTCAAATTCAAAACATGTCAATCTTGTGCATTCTACAGGATCAGGTTTCAGAGTAGATTGCAACCACTGACTATTGCACGTTTATGCCAAGCGTTTGCTATTAATAGATGTTGTCTTGTTATGAATGATTGTTTATGTCCTTCAACAGGAAAGGCGTGTATCTCCTTCAACAAAAAGGATTACAGAGGAGCTCTAGCTTACTACAAAAAAGCCCTTCGCACTAACCCTGGCTGTCCAGGTGAGTCTGCCAGATGTGTTAAAAATACTATTGTCTTTTCCTTAAAACCTGACCACTTCCTAGATAGTTATAGTAGATCAATGTATTCTAATCAAATCTTGACAAAATATACATTTAATACTTCAATACTATATATTATAATATATACTTAGGGCCCTATGAAATGTTGTATTTCTTCATAAAATTCTGTCCTGTTTGAATTTTTCTGTATTCCTTTTTAATGGTTTAAATAAATATGAATAATCAAAATGCATGTTAAATCAATAGAATTCATGAAGTTTAACATTTTTATAATTTGTTTAAATTTTGGTCACACTTCATTTCAGTAGTCAATAGATTTATACATTCTACTTGCTAGCTGCATTTCAACTAACTTGTTATAGTATTAGTAGACTATTAGGTTAGGGTTAGTAGAATAAGTTGAGATACACTTGCAAATTTTCTTATATTCAGGAGAAAGTCTAAATTTGACTATCAAAATAAAGTGTTACCAAAATTTGCTATTTTAATAATTAATGTGAAATGTTTTATTTTAATTTTTTTTCCAGAAATTGTGTTTTTATGGATTTATGATGTAATACAATTTATCATCAAACATGCATATCACACATTAACAATTTAATATTTTCAAATGTAAACAAATGAAAATTGGGCAATTGCCGTTATTTTTGGCACAACAGAGGTTTAGTATTAAAATTATAAAAATAAAAATATAATGAAAAAAATATTGATAAAATTATTATTTTTTTAATTTTATTATTATTTCTTTGAGAAGTACATTCTACTGTACAATTGTAATATTTCTGTCAAGTTAAACCAGACTTTCATTTTGACGGGTTGTCCTAAAGACCCTTTAGTTTCTGTGTGTGCATGATGACTATGTTTTATCCAATGAAATGGTGAAAAGCTTGTGAAGTGATTCTCAGAGCATCAATGAAGATGAAGTTTGTGTTCGGCATACGCTGAAAAATACCATGAGTGTCACGCATACATGAGTATATTTCATTTTGATTACCTCTACAGTCCTACTTTTGATATATTCATCCAAAATTGGCTACATTCTGTGAAATTCCGCATTATGCTGTAAATTCCATTTTCATACTGGATTCTGTGATTCTGTCTCCATTTTTTGCATCACGAAATCATAGGGCCCTGTGTTTCGAACTGCTGGTTAGCAGTGACAGGTCAAGATTCGCAGAGCTCATTTCTGTGTAAATTGTCTTATTGCAGCCGAGGTGAGACTAGGCATGGGCCATTGCTTTGTCAAGCTCAACAAACTGGAGAAAGCTCGCTTGGCATTTGGCAGAGCCCTGGAGCTCAACTCCAAATGTGTGGGAGCTTTGGTGGGTTTGGCTGTGCTGGAGCTCAACAACAAAGAGGCTGACTCCATCAAGAACGGTGTGCAGCTGCTTTCCAGAGCCTACACCATTGACCCCAGCAACCCCATGGTTCTCAATCATCTCGCCAACCATTTCTTCTTCAAAAAGGTAAAGCTAGATCTCTCTTGTGATCTACAGTTTTGAAGTGGAGATCTTGTACTTTATACGTGTTTTGTGTTTTTCAGGACTACAGCAAAGTGCAGCATCTGGCTCTTCATGCTTTTCACAACACAGAGGTGGAGGCTATGCAAGCAGAGAGCTGCTATCAGTTAGCTCGTTCCTTCCACGTCCAGGTAAGAAAGAGGCGTCTTTCATTTGAAGTACTTCTCAATCAGTATATATATTCATTTATAACATGTTATTACATATATAAGATAGATAATTAGCTGGGAATAATAGCATAATCAACCGTAAAGTGTGTTATTTTAGTAATTTTTTTTATATTTTTTTTCTTTCATATTTTAACTTTATTTATTTTTTATTGGCTTTTATTATTATATTTTTAGTTTTAATTTTAAGTTTTAATAATTTTATTACACCTTTTTATTTTTGTAATTAATTTATGAATTTTATTACATTAATTTTTATTTCAGTTTTAGTTTCAGTAATTTTAGTACCTAAACTTGTTTATTTCAGTAAGTTGACAAGGGAACATTTCAAATTTTCATTTGTTTTTTTTTATTCTTACATTAATATTTAACTGTGTTTTATTTCCACTTTATTTTAATTAGGGAAAACTATTTTTAATAGTTTGTTTTAAATAATCACAACACTGGTCTTAAAATAATGATCAGTATATCTGTATATAAAATAATATATAGAATATTTGTATTTATTTATTTTTACTTATTTTATTTACTTTTTTTTTTTTTTACACAATGCTTTACACAAAGTTAAGTATTTAGTGTAATATTTACTCAAAAATATTTGAAGACTGATAGTATGGGCAGAGGCCAAACATTATTCGACCTGGCCAATACATCAGTCTGTCATTCAGCTTAAGTTTCCTGCAGTGTTTAACACCAATGCTGATAAACTTGCACATGTCTTTGCTTTTAGGAGGACTACGACCAGGCCTTCCAGTACTACTATCAGGCCACTCAGTTTGCGTCATCTACTTTCGTACTGCCCTTCTTTGGCCTGGGCCAGATGTATGTATATCGTAGAGACAAGGAGAATGCTGCACAGTGCTTTGAAAAGGTCCTGAAGGCCTATCCCAACAATTACGAAACCATGAAAATCCTTGGATCACTTTACGCCACATCGGATGACCAAGAGAAGAGAGACATTGCTAAAGTATGACTATATATATATATCAAAAACTGCATTACAAGAAGTTTTTCACAGAGACTATAAGGCTCCTGTTTTTTTACTCAGGAACATCTGAAAAAAGTCACAGTACAGTATTCCGATGATGTGGAAGCCTGGATTGAGCTCGCCCAGATTTTGGAACAAACAGACATTCAGGTAACAGTGTTATTCCTACGTATGCTTGTGTCTGGACTCATGCAATATATAACTTTCTAACACTGAATGACCCATCTTTCCTGCAGGGTGCTCTTTCTGCATATGGCACGGCCACTCGTATCCTCCAGGAGAAGGTCCAAGCTGATGTTCCTCCTGAGATCCTCAATAATTTGGGGGCTTTACACTTCAGATTGGGAAACCTTGGTGAGGCAAAGGTAAAGAGGGATTTTTAGCTCTGATTAAAGGAATAGTTCACCCAAAAATGAAAATTCTGTCATTAATTACTCACCCTCATGTTGTTCCAAACCTGTAGGACTTTCGTTCATCTTCGGAGCACAAATTAAGATATTTTTTTATACATTCTGAGAGTTCTCTGACCCTCCCATAGACAGCAAGGGTCCTTACACGATCAAGGCTCAGAAACGTAGCAAGGAGATCGTTAAAATAATACATGTAACATCAGTGGTTCAACTGTAATTTTATCTACGAGAATACAAAAATAATGACTTTATTCAACAATTCATCTCCTCCGTGTCACACTATAGCGTCATTTTGGAGTGTATCACATACGTAAACAACGTATGTACGCGAATTCGTTGTTTGCGTTCAGATCAAAGTGCAAACAATGTAGAAAACGAATCCACATACATACGTTGTTTACGTATGTGATATTCTCCAAAATGACTCTATAGGGTGACGCGGAGGAGACGAATTGTTGAATAAAGTCGTTATTTTTGTTTTCTTGACGCACAAAAAGTATTCTCGTAGCTTCGTAAAATTAGGGTTGAACCACTGACGTCACATGGATTATTTTAACAATGCCCTTGCTATGTTTCTGAGCCTTGATCGTGTTAGGATCCTTGCTGTCTATGGGAGGTTCAGAGAGCTCTCAGATTCCATCAAAAATATCTAAATTTGTGTTCTGAAGATGAACGAATATCTTACAGGTTTGGAAAGACATGAGGGTGAGTAATTAATGACAGAATTTTCATTTTTGGGTGAACTATCCTTTAAATGAATGTTACGGTTCTTCTGTTCATTACCACAGAAAACATCTAATTTTCTTTGTAGAAATACTTCCTGGCTTCTTTGGAGAGGGCAAAAGCTGAGGGCGAGCATGATGAGCACTACTACAACGCCATCTCCGTCACAACCTCCTATAACCTGGCCAGACTCTATGAAGCCATGTGCGAGTTTCACGAGGCTGAGAAACTCTACAAGAACATCTTGAGAGAGCATCCCAACTATGTGGACTGTATGCATCATCGCAGTATTCATTTTGTGTAGCCTTTTTTCAGGAAACAGTCAGTTCCCTTGATTTATTTGAATCCGTTACAGGTTACTTGCGACTTGGAGCGATGGCACGTGACAAGGGAAATTTCTACGAAGCTTCTGACTGGTTTAAAGAGGCCCTTCAGATCAATCAGGTAGATAGTTTTTATCTTTATACATATGACCAACATATATTCTCAGTGTTCTAGATCTGTATTAATTCAAAAAGACAAAAAGTAAAACAAAAGACAACAAAAAAAGCTAATTTGAGATATAAACCACAGCTTTACTGAGTAACGGCAAACTTTCAGTCACAACGTGATCTTCTTCAATGCCTAATTGCAATACCAGGTGCAAGAGTCACCTTAAAACAAAGAAAGATCACATGGTTGGGCATGTCACATGGTTACTAAAAATCAATTGAATTAATTAACATTATCATGTTTCCTCTGAATTCTATATGGTTCTAGTTTGTTGAGATAAATAAACTAGTAGTATAATTCTCAGTTGATTAGATTTATTATCATTCACTAGCAGTTTTTTTTTTTTTGCTGAAAGTTTAACCATAATTGCTTATTTATTATGCATCTAATTTTATCATGTGCATTTTTTTGTGTAATTGTGTGACGTACGCAATCATGTGATCTTTATTTTAAGGAGACTCCTCGTACCTGGTGTTGTAATTACCTAGCAGGCACCGGACGTCTATATAACGTCAAATTGATGTTGGACATGACGTCGGACAGATGTTGCATTTTGGTTGAAAATGAAAATCGGGTTGACGTCAGAATTTGACGTAAATTTGATGTTGACTTAACGTTGGATTTTGGTTATACAACCTAAAAACAACAACATATCAACGTCAGCTGACGTCGGTATTGGACATCAATTTAACATTGACATTAGATGTTGAATTTTCATTGAATTTTGGTCACCCGACCCGACGTCGCAACCGAAATTTAACCAAATATCAACGTCTTGTTGTGACTGAAACGTTTGCTGTTCCTCAGTAAAGTGTTATTTTAGTATCATTGTTTTTATTAAGTTTTCTTAATTTTTCTGTATTCTGTATTTTCGCTTTTCATTTTAATTTGTTCAATTTTAGTCATTTTGTTGTGTTTGTCATTTTTAGTAATGTTTATGTATGAATATAGTTTTAAATTAATCATATTCAGTTTTAGTTATTTTAGTAAATCAACTTAAACTAAAATGAGAAATGTTGCTAGCTGAGATAAGTGTTTTTTAAATATTTTATTTCAAGTAACATTTTTTTTGAATGGTTTTAGTTTTAGTTAAAGATAATGCTGCAGTAAAGCTGTGCTGTGCACTTGCGTTTTTTATCCTATAATTTGTGGGCTTTTTTTGCAACTTTTGGCCTATTTTGATTATTTTGGCTTATACATCTAGACTTTCTGGAATTTTTTGATAAGATCTGTATAAATAAATTGTGTTTTGCAGGACCACCCTGATGCCTGGTCTCTGATTGGTAACCTTCACTTGGCGAAGCAAGAGTGGGGTCCCGGGCAGAAGAAGTTTGAACGCATCCTTAAGCAGCCGTCCACACAGAACGACACGTACTCTATGCTGGCACTGGGTAACGTGTGGCTTCAGACGCTGCATCAGCCCACTAGAGACCGAGAAAAGGTGCCTCGCGTCATTCAGTTGACAAACCGTCATGTGTTATCAGAATTAGTTGTCTTATTTATTTACATTTTTATTAAATTCTTTTTTGCAGGAAAAGCGACACCAGGATCGAGCTTTGGCGATCTACAAACAAGTTCTGAGGAATGATGCCAAAAATCTATATGCTGCCAATGGCATAGGTGTTTTATCTGCTGTTTAATTAGTCTTGCAAATCCTGACCTGTAAACTAGCAGTATAAACACATGTAGTAGTGGTTAACGGTCAATTTCATCATAAGCATCTGTCTTCCATGTGACTCAGGGGCTGTGTTGGCACACAAGGGTTATTTCCGAGAGGCACGGGATGTTTTTGCCCAGGTCCGAGAGGCCACAGCAGAGATCAGTGATGTCTGGTTGAATCTCGCACACATCTATGTGGAGCAGAAGCAGTACATCAGTGCTGTGCAGATGGTGAGAGAATAAACTGAAGGAACTGTCCCCTGAAGAGGACTGTTTTGTTCTGGATCTGTACTCAAGTCCTGTTTTTCTGTCTCTTTAGTATGAAAACTGTTTGAAGAAATTCTACAAATATCAGAACACAGAGGTGCTGCTGTATCTGGCCCGAGCGCTCTTCAAATGTGGCAAGCTGCAGGAGTGCAAACAGACTCTTCTGAGGGTGGGCAAATCTTAATATCACTTGACAGTTTCTTTTCTTTTCTGCAGTTTTTTCCAAACTGGGTTTTGTAAGTTAATGAAAAACTAATAATTAATTAAAAATTTCAAAAATCATTTTAAATAAAAAATAAAACCCATTTTAAATCAAAATAAAATAAAAATTTATTTGACATGTGACCATGACAACATCAAGACACTATTATAGTTTTATTAATATTTTGAATTAGCATTAATTTTATTTTCATTTCAATTTTTGCTGAAGTTTAAATAATTTAGTTTTGTCATTTTTAATAGTTTTTGTTTTTTAAAAATGTCTGTATAGCTAAGCTTTATATATATATATATATATATATATTATTTCAGTTTATTTTATTTCAAGTTTTTTATGGTTTTAGTTTTAGTTAACTATAATAACCCTGCAGAGAACCATAAACATGATAGTATTCTTTTTTTTCTTGAATTATAAATCAGGCTGCTGGATATTATATGGCAAGCTAATTATATTATTATGCTAATATTTATTTATATGTTGCATTAAATAAAAATAGTATTTAACAATTTATTTAATTGAACATATTGCTTATTTACTTATCTTGTAAAGTGGAACCCAATGTATTATACTGGAATGTACATATGTAGCATAATGTAGCTGTTTTTCATCAAAATAACAGGATTAATGCACATATAATTATTTTTATGATTATTTATTATTAGTATTATTGTATTAATTATAATTCATTATTTAAAACAATATATTGGTAACACTACAATAAAGTCCCAATGAGCTATACAATGACAAAACAATGAGCAATACATTTATTATAGTAGTTATTAATCTTTGTTAATGTTAATTAAGAAAAATACAACTGATGATTGTTAATTCATGTTAGCTCAGGTCCATTAGTTTTAATACATTTTGATTTTAATAATGTATTAGTAAATATTAAAATTAGGATTAATAAAAGTATTTTTTATTGTTGGTTCATATTAACAAATGGAGCTTTATTGTAGAATGTTACCAAATATGATTTGAATCTATTTGCAGTCCTAATTATGCATATTTCTGACTTTGAATTTTTTCCGGTTGTTTAATTCTCAGGCCCGGCATGTGGCTCCCAGTGACACCGTGCTGATGTTTAATGTGGCGCTGGTGCTGCAGAGGTTGGCCACGCTGGTGCTGAAGGACGAGAAGAGTAATCTGAAGGCTGTATTGAGTGCGGTGAAAGAGCTGGAGTTGGCTCACAGGTACGTGAACTCCAGGACCTCCAGCCTATGACACACACAGCCTGAGGCTCTCATATGCTTTTCATAACTTTCTGTTATTGTTCTCACAGGTATTTCAGCTACCTCAGTAAGGCTGGAGACAAAATGAGATTCGACCTAGCGCTGGCCGCAAGCGAAGCCAGGTAGGTTTGTTTTTCAGATATGGGATATTTGTTCTGAAATTGAAGTTTCCTGTTACAGCATGCCCCAGTCAGTTGTGATCTGACACCTCCCATGAAAATGCAGGGTGTCATGAGAAAATCACAGCAAATCTAAAAAATTGATGCTTAATATACAGTTATGTGTATTTTATCTATATATGATGTTTAATTAGTTTTTGATATATTTTATAAATGTTATAAATTACACACTGATTTTTAGTTTAGTTATATATATATATATATATATATATATATACACACACACACAAATTGATGTTTTATATATAATTTATATATAACTTAAAAAATATATATATATAAACATATATAACATATATAAACATAAAAAATACATCCATATGTTATATATAATGTATTTTTCTATATATGATGTTTACATTTTAACTTTTTTAATTGTATTTATTATATAAAATACAATTTATATATATATATATATATATATATATATATATATATAAAAACTAGGGCTGTCAATCAATTAAAATATTTAATCGCATGATTATCATGAGTTAACTCGTGTTTAACTGCAACTTAATCGCACATTTTTATTTGTTCGAAATGTACCTTAAAGGGGACCTATTATGCCCCTTTTTACAAGATGTAAAATAAGTCTCTGATGTCCCCAGAGCGTATGTGTGAAGTTTTAGCTCAATATACCCCACAGATAAATTTTTACAGCTTGTTAAAATTGCCATTTTTAGGGTGTGAGCCAAAACGCTCTGAATTTGAGTATGTTGCTTTAAATGCGAGTGAGCTGTTGCTCCCGGAGAAGAGGGCGGAGCTTCAAGAGCTCGAGCTCCGCATTAGCAGTGCTAGCCTTTGCAAATAAACATTCCACTATTAATACAAGCCTGTTATCTTTACAGAAAACTACTCGGTTTCAAAGTCAGTCATCTGATTATACTGTGCATAATAAATTTGCGTTTATGAATTACACAGACGGGGAGCACGGCGGGATAAAAATAACAACATAGCTGGTCTCATGCTATCACAAACTTTATAAGTCCCACTTCTGATTATGAGCTCGACAACTTCAAGCGATCGACTCACATTGCTTTCATACGCAACTTTTAACTAACGTTACCACATTCCTATTCACGATCATTCTGGCAGCACTTGAAGGCAGCATCAGTGAAAACACACAAGAGACAATGATAGCTTTAGTAATTAGCCTTACAGAGTGCCAAGAAGCTCTTTCAGAAAGGCAATTTGGAAAACAAACGCATGATACTTACTTTGTCTGGAGCTGACGTTCGTGCATGAAGCGTTGGTATTAATTCCTAAACATATTGGGGACGTTACCGATTTTTTCCGGGATATTTCCTTCGAAAATGAAATTTAACCACAGTGTCCTCGGCTCAGATGGGGGGAGATTATGGCGACTCCTATGTTCATTAGTGCATCCCAAAACACAACACTTGTAAAGCCTCTTTGGCACTGACATTGTATATATCTCCAGTAATGGCGGACCGCAGCTTCTCACTCAGGGCTGTGTTTATGCTAATAGGGCAGAGAGCGTCACAAATGGGCGGGACTTTTTCCCCTCAGTGACGCGCACAGAGGGAGAATCTGAAACAGCTCGTTTGGAGAGACTGTTTATGATTTATTGGTTTTATAAAAAAATGAGTTGGTGGATTTTTAACATTATAGGCTGGTTGTTTTCACACACTGCAGCCACACAACTGTGTTCAAACAGCTTATAAAAGTGATTTTTGCATAATAGGTCCCCTTTATATTAATATTTTTCAAGTTTTTAATACTCTAATCAACATGGGCATGGACAAATATGGATGCTTTATGCAAATGTATGTTTATTATTATTGAAACCATAGTCAACATAGAGCATGAAGACTAGACATGTTTCAAAGGTCATAGATGTTTTTCAGAGAACTTGTTCATGTCTATTAGACACATGAAAAAAGAAATACCAGGTTCCCATTACTTCTCTTTCTTTATTTCTTAAGAATGCATCATTTTAAAAGTATGTTTTCTCTTTCAGGCAGTGCTCTGATTTGCTAAGCCAGGCTCAATACCATGTGGCCCGAGCTCGTAAACAAGATGAGGAGGAGAAGGAGCACCGCGCCAAACAGGAGCAGGAGAGAGACCTGCTGCGTCAGCAGATGCAGAAAGAACAGGAGGAGAGGAAGAACAAAGAGGCTGAGGAGCAGAAGAAGCTGCTGGAGCAGAGAGCCCAATATGTGGAGAAGACCAAGAACCTGCTCAACTTCTCAGAGGCGATGAAAGCAGCAGCAAAGGAGAAGAAGAAAGCAAGCAGTGGGCGGGTCAGTCCAAACGCTTCAACACTTTTTTTTGGTTTTTCCACACCCCCTTGTTTTAAAATGTAAATGTACTTTTTTACTTAGCGAAAGAAAGGAGGTGACTTTGATGACTTTGTCAACGATGACTCTGATGAGGACCTGCCGATCAAGAAAAAGAAGAAGAAGAAATCTGGGAGTGGCAGTGAAGTTGAGGATGCCGGGGAGGATGGAGAGAAGAAACCCCGTAAAAAGAGGAGGAGGTAAACATTAATAACAACATATCCACTCAATTCATGGATGAGTTCAAGTTCATCTAATATTTATATTTTATTTTGTAAGATTTTTTTTTTTAGGAGTTTTAGGTAACGTCTCCAATAGTCTTCAGTTCAGAGGATCACGATGCAATTACCTATATGGAAATCATAAATTAAGATAGAAATAATTAAATTATAATATATAGATATGATTATTTATATTCTAATAATATTTTTACAATGGAATATTGGCACAGTTGTTTTATAAAAGTTGCAAAATGTGAGCTAATGTTGTTCTTTTTTTGCATCTTATTAAATAATTATGAATTATATAAATTTAGTTATAAATATATCAATTATACATTATAAATCATATTATAGATTTTTTTTCTGAACACCTGATTGTCATTAAAACTGGTTTATTCTGGGTCAGGTTGAGTTTCTCTTGTTGTTTCCTCAGACCTGGTTCTGATGATGAGGAAGGAGGCTCAAGGTCTAAAAAGCAGCGCAAGCCCAGAGAGCGCAAGAGGATCGAGAAGGTACCGATGCTCTGAGCACTTAATATGAAAGTTTGACCTGTATGTTGAGATTAGTTCTAATTGCATTTCTCTCTTTTTAAACCCAAGCCGGAGCGCATGCCGCCGTCTCTTAAAGGGAAGATCAAGTCCAAGGCAATCATTTCATCCTCTGATTCCTCCTCCGATGAGGATGGCCTGAAAATAGCAGAAGACAGGTGAGAGACGTCACTTGAGTTTGCTTGAACTACCAGCATGAGCTGAAATTTCACAATATCTATTTTGTAAATGCGAGTTTCTGAGCTCATTGTGAACAATTCATCCATGCACGTTTCATTTAAAAAAAAAAAGACCTCATAATCTTTAAACAAAATATAACTGGATCCAGTGAAATGACAGACTTCTCTCTGGTGATGTATGATTTAAAAAAGAAAAAAAAAGAAAACCATTTTTACACTTTTCCTGTAAACATTTATATGGACTCCCTAGCACTCTCTTGTGCCCCCTGGACGCCAGTTTAAAAAATCTTGATACTGTAAAAAAAAAATTACTAAAATATTATTTCGAAAATTTCTGTTCATTTACATTATTACTTTTTTCCCTATTCATTGTAGTATTGTTATATTACTATTATACTATATACTTTTTAGTTCTTTCATTCATGTATTCATTTATTTTAATGGAATATTTATTTATAATTTGTTTAGTTGTTATTTTTTTAAAATCTGTTTACCTAATGTTTATTTATTAATTTTCATTTATTTATTTTGTTTATATTGTTTGTTTAAAAAAATGTATTCACTTTTTTTTTTTTTAACCATTTTTCTGTAAACAGAAGCAATCTCTTGCACCCCTCTGTTTGAAATCCCCTTATTTAGACCACTTAAAACCTTTCCTTACAAGTTCATCTTATGGCGCTTTTCCACTGCATGGTACGGCACGGTACGGTTCAGCACGGCTCACTTTTGGGGGGTTTTCCACTGGGTACAGTACCTGGTACTTTTTTTAGTACCACCTTGGCTGAGGTTCCAAGCGAACCGTACCGTTACCAAAACGTGACGTGTAAACTCTGCTGATCACTGATTGGCCGGAGAAATTCGTCACTGCCTCTGAACTTGCGGCACGAGACACAACAGACCCGCTAGATTTAAATCAGCACAGTCAGCGAAGGATCGAACGCAACTGTTTTGAATGAGTGCACCTTTCTTTTAACAACCAAAAAAATGTGTTGAATGGAGCGACGCGGAATGAAAAAGTTTTTCAGGAGTCACTGCAGTAGAGGCGGTGCAACTATAACAACATGTGAATAATCCCGCCCGGTACTAAATTGCACTGGAAATGCAAATCGAGCCGAACCGAGCCATGCCGTTCTGAACCATGCCGAGCCGAGTCGTACCACGCAGTGGAAAAGCGCCATTATTCTGCCTTTTCATTTGTTTTTGAGTGAAACACACACATCTCAAAATCTAATCAACAACCGATGCATAAAACCAAGTCCCCATCCTATGTTGTTTTCTTTTACCATAATCTGTTAGACTCGGATGTACGTCACAATTCTGAAAACATCATCTGTTGCTGATTCAGTTTCATTAAGAATTCATTTATTCCTTAAATGGTCTGTTTTATGTCTAGAAACCCCAGGGACAGCGGCTCTGGTTCAGACGACGACGTAGGCCACAGGAAACGCATCGCTTCGGACAGCGATTCCAACGAGGAGCGTAACCAGTCGGGCAGTGAGGCCGGCAGCCCCCAGCGCTCTGGAAACTCAGACGAGGATGAGTCTGGCAGTGAACGCCCGGTGAAGCGGAGGAGACCACAGCAGCAGTCCGACTCTGAGCAGTCAGACAACGAGAGCAAGAAGAGCCGCTCCGAAGGGTCTGACGATGAATCTCAGGCCGGATCTCCGGCCGCCGCTTCAGATCGAGGCTCAGAGAACGAGGGCTCTCCGCAGAGGTCCGATAACGACTCTGAGCCAGAGGGGTCCAACAATGAAGCCTCCAACAGAGGATCTGATGATGACAGTGACTGAGTTTGTTGAGGAAAAAGAAAAGCCTTTGTTCTTGTAATGTTTAAATCATAGTACATAGTTATGTGTCTTCCTGAATAATGTTTCTCAGATTCTACACAATGTTTTTTGTTTTATTTTTCAGAAATGAGAACGTGTTTTCTGTTCAGTCTTTTGAGTAAGAAATGTTCAAAACCTCTTTAGCAGGCGCTTTTTGTTGAGCATTACAGCATATACTGTGCTCTGTAATCTAAAGGGATATGAGGGACGAATCGCAAGCTGTGATTCGAAGTTGGTGTACAATATGAAATACCTTTGAATAAAAAGTATTTTGAAACATTTTTTCTAGTTTGTACTGAATCCTGGTTAATGATGGGGTTTTATATGCACACACCCACTGGCCAGTTTATTAGCTACACCTTGCTAGTACCAAGTTGGACCCACTTTTGCCATCAGAACTCTTTGTGGCTTAGATTCATTGAGGTGCTGGAAATGTTCCTGTGAGATTTTGTGTCCATATTGACATGACAGCATCACACAGTTGCTGCAGATTTGTCAGCGTCACATCCATGATGTTAATCTCCTGTTCCACCAAATTCCAAAGATGCTCTACTGGATGGAGATCTGGTGACTGTGGAGGCCATTTGAGTTTAGTTAACTCATGAAATCAGTTTGAGATTATTTGAGCTCTGTGACATGGCGCGTTATCCTGCTGGAAGTAACATCACAAGATAGGTACACTGTGGTCATAATGTGATGGACATGGTCAGCAATAATACTCCGGAAGGTTGTGGTGTATAAACGATGCTCAATTGGTACTAAGGGGCCCAAAGTGGACCAAGAAAATATCCGCCACACCATTACAGCACCACCGGCAGCCTGAACCATTGATACAAGGCAGGATGGATCCATGCTTTCATGTTGTTTATGCCACATTCTGACCCTACGGTCCAAATGTTGCAGCAGAAACCAGCATACTCTTCAGACCAGGGGCCTGTACCATGAAGCCGGTTTAGCTCGCTAGCCAGGTAAGATTCGGTTTAGTTTGCGCCAACTCTGGGTTTTAGGTACCATGAAAGTGGCTTGGCTTTTAGCAGTGTTCATTACCATAGTAACACGCTCCACAGCTAACCTGCTCCGGGGCAGCTTATGTTCGGGTTTAGAGATCTCAAACCGAAATTTGACCAATCAGCTTCAAGCAAAGTGACACATCTCTGATGCAATAAAGCCACCCCCCAGTTTCTCTTACTTCAAATTAAAGGACGCTACACAGTAAAACATTTTTAAAGATAATATCATTTAATTTTTAGAGATGATTATTTGTGTAATTATTTTATAAGATTTATATAATTATACCCTTAATCCATTACACAAGCCAGCTTAGTTTAATAATTATTAAGCTTTTATTTAAAATCAATGTAAACATATAGATAATATGCAATATAAATAAAAGTTTTAGAATCAATAGCTTTAAACTACATACTTGACCTTAGATTTTTAAGTGTTTTATACCTATATTATCAACTCTAAAACATACTTTATAACTTTTACTTCCTGGCAAGATGTTTTCTTTAAGTTTCCCTCTTTCGTGGATAAATCGTTTCATCTTGTAAATGTGTTTAAATTCTTCATATTGTTTAATCTTTTAATTTTTGATAGTGAATCGCTTTCACGAGAAGTGAATCACAGTTTCAAGGCATGTGATTGGCTGTACGCAAATGGTCTCACACTTTCATGTCTGCAACGCTCCATTAACTCAGGATCAAGCCTGAGTTGACAGAGAAAGTTGATGATCAGCTTCATGGTACCAACAAAGCCGGATTGGACAGGTTTGGTTTTGTCAACTCAAAACTAATCCTATAACCCTGAGTTTGTTCAGCCACCATCATGGTACAGGCCCCAGGCAAGCTTTTTCCAATCTTCTGTTGTCTAATTTTGGTGAGCTGTGAGAATTGTAGCCTCAGTTTTCTGTTATTAGCTGACAGCAGTGGCACCAGGTGTAGCCCATCTGCTTCAAGGTTCAGTGTCATGCATTTCTGCTTAAAGGTGAAGACCCAACTCTATGTATATTTTTTTTGCAAGACCCCCCCTTCCGTTAAACATACACTGCTCAAAAAATGAGCTGGGTAGTAACTGATTATATGTAATCTGGATTACGTGATCCAATTCCAAAAATTAAGTACCGGTTTCACAGACAAGGCTTAAGCCTAGTCCTAGACTAAAATCTAAGTCTGAGCTGTTTCAACTGAAAGAAACTTGCTCTGACTGATCTTAAAATATAACAGTGCCTCAAGATGCACACCAGTAATGTTTTTTTTCTAAGTACGTTTATAAAAATTACTTGAATGTCCTAAATGAACTATGGCCTAATCCTGGCTTAGTTTAAGCCCTGTCTGTGAAACCGGGCCTAAATTACATTTTAACATACTGGTAATCAGAATACAGTTACTTTTTTATTGATTACATCATGATTACGTGTTATTCATACAATAGCAATAAAATATTAATAATTTATTGATTCTCCTTTTTCTCCTTATTCCATTCTTTTTCATCTTTTAAATGTTCCTTTCTAAAATAGCCAACCGCTTGACAAAATCTTCCATCTTCCAGTGGACATTCACACTGAGACCAGTCATTATGTGGCTATACAGCTTTTGACCACTGGATTTACAAATCATTTCAGGTTTAAGAAGTGTTTCAACATTGCATCAACCACAGAACACAATGTTTATCTGAATTAGTAGGTTAAGTGTATTTCTATGTCATTGGGAGGCTTTTGTCTTTCAAACACTTTAAAATGCACGTTTAAATTTGCATGTTCACGGTTCTCTGAGATGGTTTAATGGTTACATGACATGCAGGTAAACAAATAAAATATTTTAAAATATTTTTAGTGAGTGTTTGATTTTGATGTTATTTTCAAGTGATTTTTATGACTGATTTTCACATTGTTAATTACAATGAATAGAATATATTTTCTTCCTCTTTGTACTTTTGTTATTAATATGGTAAAAGATTATTCTATTTAAATCAATGTGATAAATGAGTTAGGTAAAATGTAATCTAAAACTAATCAAAAGTAGTCTGATTATATTACCTAAAAATGTAATGTAATGGATTACATTACTAACTACAATTTTTGTTGTGTAATTTGGAATCAGTAGCAGATTACAATTTGTAAGTAATATACCCAGCTCTGAACTTCAGGGATATCAGTCTGTCTGGATTGTGAATCAGTTTTACCTGCTTTG
Organism: Tor tambroides; assembly: GCA_021397915.2. Taxonomy (NCBI): domain Eukaryota; kingdom Metazoa; phylum Chordata; class Actinopteri; order Cypriniformes; family Cyprinidae; genus Tor; species Tor tambroides. Next base: position 9,051 of record JAFVLL020044405.1, on the reverse strand, counting down.
GTGCAAATGAAAGTGACAACAGGAGAGGCAACAGCAATCTTACCCCCAAAAAAGGGAATGGTTTTGCAGGTGGTGGCCACAGACAATTGCTCTCTCCTTATTCTGACTGATTTGTCTCTAGTTTTGTGTTTTGTTAGGGTCCTTCTCACTGTCTGTAGCATAAGGCAGTACCTGCAACCCAATCAGGTTGCACAGTTAGTCCAGCTCCTCCAGGATGGCACATCCATACGTGCTGTCTCAAGGAGGTTTGGTGTGTCTCCCAGCACAGTCTGGCCAGCTGGACAGGACCATAGGGCAACAACTCAGCAGTGGGACCGATATCTGCTCCTCTGTGCAAGGAGGAACAGGAGGAGCACTGCCAGAGCCCTACAGAATGACCTCCAGCAGTGTGCATGTTTCAGACCAAATTGTCAGAATCAGAGTCCATGAGGATGGCATAAAGGCCCGATGTCCTGTAGTGGGACCTGTGCTCACAGCCCAGCACCGTGCAGCTGGATTGGCATTCACCAGAGAACACCAGAATTGGCAGGTCCACCACTGGCGCCGTGTTCTCGTCACAGTGAGCACATGTGACAGTCTGAAGATGCCTTTGGGAATGTTAAGCGTCCTGAAACATCATCCAGTGATGGTCTGGGGCTGGAATATTCTTGGAGGGCCGCACAGACCTCCACGTGTTAGTCGACGGTGCCCTTTACTGCTGTTAGGTACCGGGATGAAATCCTCAGAGCCATTGTCAGACCTTATGCTGGTGCAGTGGGCCCTGGGTTCCTCATGGTGCATGACAATGCCTGGCCTCGTGTGGCCAGAGTGCAAATCAATTTCTGGATGACGAAGACATTGATGCCTTCACATTCCCTAGGCCTCAGTCCAACTGAGAACCTCTGAGACTTGTATCAGAGCACAGAGATGCAAACAGGTAAGGGGGAAAAAGGTGAGAACATTGCACGGATTGGGGGCATGCTCCACATGGAATTTCTTTGAAAGATATTTGCTTTCTCTCTATTTGCTAAAGGTATTTTTTAAAAAATATATTTTTTTATTACCTTAACTGCAATTTTTCACACACAAAAAAAGAACATAATTTTTTTGGTCAAAATCCCATGTTATAAAAGATGAAGTGCTATGTAGCATATTTAAGACAATAATGAATGGCTGATTAGACGGCAATGCTGACCTAAAATGCAAAATGTTTGCCCTCTCTCTCTTCACCATTCCCACATCTCATACCTCAAATACATAAAATATTACACTTTTTGGACACAGTTTTTGAAGTAAACAGTAAAGAAAATACTACCACTAGAAAATACTACTAGAAAATACTTAATGAAACAACCAGGGTCCAGTTGCATAAATTTTAGCCACCATGTTAAGACTGTCTTAAGAACTAGTTTGACCAACTAGCAGTTGCAAAGAGGTAATCAGTCTTAATTTTCCAATACAAAGAAAACCTACCTTTTCATAACTGAATTTAAAAAGTGTCTCAGCCAGCCCGAGTCCTCCAGGAAGATGACGAGGCAGCCCTGACATGGACAGCCCATAGATGGTGAGAACAGCGCCACTCCTTCCCCCAAAGGTGGCCCGGGTGGAAAATCTTTTGTTCATTTTGTTTCTGTTCCGCCCCTGGCCCGAAGGCCATCAGGCTCGTGGGTTGACAGTGAGCAATGCACTGCCTCCTCACTCTCGCCCATGATGCCCCCTATCACCAGCGGCCAAGAGATCGTGGTCCGGGGACGCAACGCCTCCCCACGTATCTCCGGCCGGTCCCTCTGGGGACACGGGGAGCCCTGCTGTGATCAGCCAGAATGCAGTGCCTTTTGGGCCATCCAGTACGACTTCCCACTGCTGCGGGTATGTCGATTGTTCCTTTGGTGCCATTTGCACGGAGTTTGGGAGCATGGCTTGCGCTGCCCAACCCGTCCCGCTGGCTCATTCGGACAGTCTGACTTGGCTATGCGATTCGGTTCACCAGGTTCAGTGGCATTCCTCGAGACTTCAGTGGCAGTCCGAGATGCCCTGTCCTGCGTGAGGAGATTGCTGTCCTATTGGCTAAGGATGCAATCGAGACTGACAGCCGAGATGAAGTCGGGGTTTTACAGCCCTTACGTCATCGTTCCCAAGAAAGGCAGTGGCCTTCGATCAATTCCGGATCTGCGAGTTTTGAATCGGGCCCTTCTCAAGCTCCCGTTCAAGATGATAACGCAGAGGCGCATCATCAGATGCATCCAGCACCAGGATTGGTTTGCAGCGGTCGACCTGAAGGATGTGTACTTTCATGTCTCTATCCTTCCTCGACACAGACCATTCCTACGGTTTGCGTTCGAGGGTCGGCCATGGCAGTACATAGTCCTCCCCTTCGGGCTGTCCCTGTCCCCCTGTTTCTTTACGAAGGTCGCGGAGGGCGCCCTTGCCCCGTTACGGGAAGTGGGCATCAGGATCCTCAACTATCTTGACGACTGACTCAGCATGGCCCAATCATGACAGCAGTTGTGCAATCACAGGGACCTAGTGCTCCGGTACCTCAGCCAGTTGGGGCTACGGGTCAACTGGGAAAAGAGCAAGCTCTCCCCCGTGTGGAGAATTTCTTTTCTCAGTATGGAGTTAGGCTCAGTGAGTATGACGGCGTGTCTCACCAGCGAGCGTGCTCAGTCCGTGCTGAACTGCCTGAGTTCCTTCGGAGGCAGGACGGTGGTACCACTGAAACACTTTCAGAGGCTCCTGCGGCATATGGCGTCCACAGCCGCAGTCACGACGCTCTGATTGCTTCATACGAGACCACTTCAGCACTGGTTACACTCCCAAGTCCCGAGATGGGCATGGTGCCGCGGAACAGTTCGAGTGACCATCGCGCCGACGTGTGCCGCTCATTTAGCCCCTGGACGGACCTTGTCTTTCTATGGGCCAGAGTGCCCTTAGAACAAGTGTCTTGGCATGTCGTTGTCACGACGGATGCCTTCAGTGTGGGCTGGATTTCGGGACTCATGCTCCTCGCGACAGCCCCTCCCTGGCGTATCCCTCTGAGGAACGACCTCCTTTCTCATGGGCTCGGCACCATGGCAGACCTAAGTGATCTGCCACCGGCGGTGGAAGACACTATCACTCAGGTTGTGGCGCTTTCCATGGACCCCTAATGTCGTCACGACACAACTCGTAGTGACCGACAGATAGGAAACGTCTCGGTTTACGCATGTAACCCTCAGGGAACAGAGACGTTATGTCCCCATGCCACAACCTCGAACCATCGCTGGTTGCCAGGGACAAATTCTCAGCTCCTCAGCATAAAACCTGATGAGTGAATGCACCTGTCACCTATTTATACCCATATGGACAGGGAGTGGCTCAGCATGCAAAATCCACTAGCCAAATTTCATTGGCGTTTTCTCCTAATCAGAGAGGATTCGGGCTCCCTAGTAAGACCCCTAATGTAGATCAGCAGTTTCTGAAATACTCAGACCAACTCATCTGGCATCAAAAATTGTCATATTCAAACTCACTTAAACCAACTGCTACACCCCCCCTCCAATATTTTTTGAACAGTACAGTAGATGCAACTTAATCTGCAAATTTGATTTTTTTTCATTCTTTATTAGAAAATGTTTCCAACATGGCATCAATAATACAATAACAGCCTACCTATGGAAAGCATTGCACAATATGAGATAAGAACTACAGAAAAACCAAGATAAAAAAACTTTAAAAATTACATTACGAAGCATCATTTATGGGGCATATCATATACCATTACAGTATATTCTGACTTAAAACCAAAGCATTTTCTTATAATTTCTGATTAAGGATTGTAAGCATTATTTTCTTCATTCCTGAATAAGAAGAGACATTTATGAATCACTACATAAGTATACATTTCCGATGTCATTCAGTGCCAACCACAACTCAAAAAAACAAAAAACAAAAACAAACCCACCACAAATAGTGACATAATGAATTTAACTGATATGCAGGAAAAAGCAGAGAGTTCAAGATTTGAGCAAAAAATAAGAAACTGAACATTGAAGTGTAACCATTAGTGTTATCAGCTATAATTGACGTTGAAATTTTTCTCTGTAAACTCAATCCAGAAAAAAATCAAATCCAGCATTGTTCATTTGTACATCCATCATGGTTTAATTTTGAACTGGAGGATGGTCTTCAGTAAATAGAAGTCTGATGACAAATATTCTTTGTTCCACATATTCACCCTCAAGCACACATGAAATAAGGCCAAATAAATGCTGGTGTGTAACTTTATTGAAAGCAACAGTGGTACACTGAACATTCGGCGCTCTCACACCGTACAGAAACACTTTAAATATCAAAACCACACGAGCAGGTCACTATTTGTTGTCCTACCTAATGATAAAGCTTTGATTTCCCCCCTCATGATTAAATATGTATAATACCCATTATGGGAAAACATTGTTAGGTTGTAAAACAGTGATTTGTATATTGAACATCCATACCAAATTTTCTCATCTTGTTTCATTTTACCAATTAAAATGCATTAAAAAAAAAAATTACACACTTCTGTTTGGATCAGATTGTTGGATCTAAACAGGCTGTGTTTGGTAATCCCTGAACATGCTGTAAAGAAAAAAAAAAAAAAAAATTCAAGTATCAGCTTGACAAGTAGTGGAGGGGACACATGAGTTGGGAAAAAAAACAAAAAACAAAAGGCCACATAATTTCATCTCTCCCACATGGCTTTGTTCATTATTATAAAAAATAGCAGGGGAAGGGGAAAAAAAAAAAAAAAAAACATTTTACAATCATAACTGGAAAGTAAACCATTTTTCCTGTTTCACAGACTCAAGCACCTTGCAGATCTGGAGAGTTTTCATTAGACTCCATCACACACACACAACACACTACACCCACTACTGTGAGGTATGAACAACGCATCAACTAAACATTATGGTAACCAATGATTACTGAGGATTCTTTGTAACAAACAAAAGTGAATATTGCAGCAACTCAAAATATGACACTGAGCAAAAGTGCATTTCTATAGTTTTGTGCTGAAATGAACAGCAGCAGAAAAGGCTCTTGCAAATACATGTTCTTAAAAGCAAAAAAAAAAAATTATATATATATATATATATATATATATATATATATATATATATATATATATATATATATATATATATATATATATATATATTAAAAAAAAAGATGCAGTTTCAAGCTGCTAATACCATTTATCTGTGGTGGGTCTTAACAGATGCTAGTCATTACATGCTTTAAACAATGAGGCCAAAGAGAAGCGTTAAGTAATACGTTGGCTTGACACTGCAGGAAACAGCAGCACGGAATGAAGTGCGGCGGTTAATACAGGTGAAAAGAGAGATGGTGAAACGAAACGGGAGAGATGACAGAGGCGAGTACGTCAAGGCTTTGGCTGGTTCTTTAGTCAGCTTCCTCCTCAGACTCTTCCTCTTCTGCCGTCTCCAGCCAGGTGAGCCACTGGTTCACCTAAACAACAGGGAAGAAAAAAAAAAAATAAATTTCTTTCTTTTAAAGAAATGGTGGGTAACTGTTTAATGCAATAGGATAACTACCTGGAACAATGCTTTTCCTTTCCCTGGAAACTCCTGTGTAATATCTTCTTTCCATGCTAGGAAGGCCTCTTCTTCAATTATCTCCATATCATAGAAGTAGACAAAGTAGCGCAGTAACATTCCTAAGGAGATAAGAGACCATTAAAAACGGGAAAACAAGCATTTCCTCTTATTACTTCAATTTCTGTTGGTAAACAAACTCCAAGGTTCCCACATCCTTAGGTCAATGAATTTCCATGACTTCAAGCATTCTGTATTAAAAATAAATCAAAAAATAACATACACTTTACTTATTTGTTATTAATAAACCATGGTATTAAATCATCCAGGTCTGGGGGGGGGGGGGATTATTAATGCATACATAATTAATAATTTAGTAATTTATTCTCAAAGTCTTGGGGTGGATAATTGACAATCATAATTATATTATTACTATTAATATCACTGGGGGGGGGGGGGTATTTTTTTAATTAAAAAAAAACAAAAGAAACAAACAACAAAAAAAAAAAAAACACTAAAAGAAACAAAAACAAGCCTTCCTTCAAGTTTGGGGAATTACCATAATTTACAGTGAAGATTTTTAGCCATACCTTTGGGAAAAGCATGGACGTTGCAGTGCACTTGTAGCGCGTAGAGCGCACTGACTTGCAGGTCCACGTGATCATGCAGGAATTTTTGCATCACCGGTTTGAAGGCAAGTAGCAGCTGCTTTTCCTGGTCGAGCTGCTCTTTCGTAGGTGCAGATAATTGGTCGTCTCCTTCAGTGGAATACATCTCGTGGAAAATGTACTGCAAAAAGCTAGAAGAATTTTGGGAGGGTTAACCAAGTATCCATAGAACAAACCTTCAATCCATTTACAAGAAATGTTTCAGCCAGCAGGTCCATCATCATACCTGGTCATGAGAATGTTAACGAAACCCTTATCAGTGTGCAGTTTCGGAGAAATGTTGTCCTTGATCCACTTGTAGATGGTTTGCGGGGCAGGATCTGCTTTAATTTGTTTCAGCAGCTCCTTCTCCAGCTTCATCAGAGGGAATAAGAAGCTCAGGCCCTTCCCCTCCAGAATCTCCAACATACGATCTTTGTTTTGATCTATTTCTGTGGGCAGAGACAGGAATACATGAACACCAGACCATACAGAATACTAAAATAAAAAAAAAAAAAAAAAAAAAAAGCCAACTGAATTTTCAAATTCACAATTCTGGCAACTGAAAGTTAGTCCAAAACAATTATGAGAGGGCCAAAAATCAATGTTTGTAATGGACAGCACTTGGATTAACATCAGCTGTGTGGATGCTAGGGCTGGGTTGACTATCAATTCCTCAATCAATCTTCATTTTGATGAAGGGAGATCTTTTAGTCTATGCTGCTTTCAGTTGACGCATGGACAAAACTTCACTGAACGTTATTTGTAGTTCATTTGAAGTAAACTGTAGATTGGTAACCGGGTTGACACTTCTAAAAGCATAAATACATACTAACGTTAAGTTGATTAACTTTAAACTTCTCAAAAATTGAAGACGCATGCAAGTATGACCGTACAGGGAGGAAACAAGCACATACCTGGCAGCATCTTCTGCATGCTGACCTTGCTCTGCTGGAACAGGTCGGTCAACCACTCCCGATCTGTCATTTTGGCCATTTGCTGCAAGCAGAGGAGGAAAAGAGGAAAGTGGGTGCCGTTCTCCAGTGGGTGGGCCAACTCTGCAATGCTCACAAGTTCAGCAATGATCGCCCGGGCAGCAAACTGAGCCAGGTAAGACTTCACCAAGGGAACATCCAACTCGATCTTGGGACACTGGTCCAGAACACTGAGGAAAGCCTGTAAAAATATGTCATTTGAGGACATCAGTCAAGATGCTGTGAGGGTGAACTTCACTGGTGCAAAGTGTATACAAACCTGCATAAAGTTCTCCCCCGTGACCAGACCCTCCATCCGGAGGGTGTTGATCAGAGTGCTGACATGCTCTCGGTCCTCATCTGGGCTCTCCAGTGAGCAGATGATCATCTTACTCAACATCTCAGGCAGGAAGTGTTTGGGAGCCTTCATCTCTCGCACCCCATTCACTGCATTGTTCATGTTTTTGCTACTCAAGAAAGCCGTCACAACATTCTCCTGCAAACAAAATTTAAGAAACTGCTCACTCAAAAGTTTCAGTGAACCATTTCCAATAATAAGATATTGAGTGGAACGTACAGTCATCTTAAGCAGTTCCTCCTTAGCAGGAGGTGGCTTCTTAGTCGTCTTCTGTGGCTTCTCCTGAATTGGAGGTGGGTTGGTTTTCAGGCCAAGTTGTGGTGGCTACAAACAACAGAAAGGGTTAAGTGCATCTTGAATATAAGAAATGGCATTTTGTTCCTATGAACTACAGTACTCATTACCTGTCCCAGCGGTGGTGTGGATGTGCGTGGAGGCTGAGCACTAGGAGGAATCATGGTAGGTATCTGAGGCTGCAACTTCGGCATTTGGTTTTTGTTCAGCATGAATGACTGAGCAGGTCTCAAGCTGATCTAAAATATGAAAATAATTTTAGTCATTAATTCTACAAGATGAAACACTTTTCTTCAAATTACAACCAGACTATAAAGAACGCACACTGTGTGAACCGTTGTCCTCATATGAGGACGCAGGGTCTCAGGAGGTTATTATATTTTAGTGAATTTCTCTGAGACTATACATGCCACAGTTTTTAGTCTGGATGTCCTGTACAGAGCACATTCAGAGCTTTTCAGAGATACTAAATGTTTGGATGTTTCACCATGACTACTCCCTCTCCTTGGTCTTCAAATGTGTCTGATTAATTTAGTGACACTTATGGAAATATGATAACATTTTGTAATTATTTAAATCTGTCTAATTTTTAAACTGTCAAATTAACATCTCAGGAAAATGTTATGGAAATGTTGAAAATGTTCAAGTCAAAATATGACTGTTATGAAACAGGATGTTGATTTCATACATGTCCTCATTTGAGGACACTGGGACTAAAAGCATGTTTATTACACATTTTGGGAGACAACAAATGAATAAAGAAAGAAATTATTTCATTATTCTATTAAACATATATTATGAAAATCTTGTCAATTATTACTCCCATTATTACACTTCTTTTTTCATTACATGTTGCCCCAAAAACATTAATATGCAAATTAGATTTAGTTTTTAGATACATTGTATATGATGAGAAAACCCATTTATGGCCATTTTACAGAAAGAAAAAGGGTATATCAAATTCTGTTATAACAGTTGAGAATCATCTTTTATACAAAACAAACATGCATAAGCATAACAACTGATTTTTTTAAAAACTGAGTCCCGATGTCCTCTACAGAGGACATAGCATAACTTATGAAATATCATTTAACTTTTTTTTTTAATGCTCTAAACAATGTAATGACATGAAAAAAAACCCCAAATTTTTTCCTAAAAGTTTCCCCCAGGTCTCGGGAGGATAAGGAAAAAAAAAAAAAAAAAAAAAAAAAAAAAAAAAAAAA